>SWBF01000051.1:0-189922 GCA_023848595.1 Aureobasidium sp. EXF-10727
AGTTTATCTATTTAGTAGAATAATTAACTTTATTATAATAAAAATAATAGAACTCTTCTAAAAGGTCCTAGCTTTTAAAGCTAATATATAAATTCTAGATACTATAGTATTAAGAGTAAAGGTAATCTTATAGACATTATTATAAGGTCTAATAGTTCCGTATAGCATAAGAAGACTACTATCTATTATAGTAAAGTACTTAGTCTTTTCTTTTATTAAAGATCTAGTAGTTATATTTATATCTATACTTATAACTAGGTTTTCTTTTTTAATAAAGGCTTTAAAAGATAAGAAAGTAGCCTTAGTTATAACCTTATCTACTTATTTTTTAAAGGGCATTTATTAGAATAGTAGCCTTTTTTATTATAAGCATAGTAAGTAACTTTTAACTTATTTTTCTTACCTTTACCTTTTACTAAAATTTCTACCTTTTTTTTTCTTACCTATAGTATTAAGAGATTTAATAGTTATATTTAGTTTCTTACTTTAGTTCTTTTAGTAATTTTAAAAATAAACCTTATTAAGTATAATAGCTTAATTAATATATTTAGAAGTAAGAGTATTTAAGAATAAATAAAGCTATATATCTAGAGTATCTTTTATATCTTTTTAAAGGCTATTTCTTTTTCTTATATTAATTAAAGCTTTTCTAGCTAGAAAGACTACTTAAATCTATCTTATAACTCTTAGTAGACATATTATTATCTCTTTAGTAGAGTAAAAGGGGTAACTTAGCTAAGATATAATTAAGTTATAGGTTTTATCTTTTTTATTATAGATAGTTATAGGTAGTTATAGGGGTTTATAATCTTTTTACCTAATAAATTAAAGGTATAGATATAACCTAGAAAGCTAATATTAGCTTATTCTTATAGCTATAATATATTATATATAATAGAAATAAGGTATATCTATAATATCGGCGTTATATAAACTGAGGTAGTTATAA
Source organism: Aureobasidium sp. EXF-10727 (assembly GCA_023848595.1). Classification (NCBI taxonomy): domain Eukaryota; kingdom Fungi; phylum Ascomycota; class Dothideomycetes; order Dothideales; family Saccotheciaceae; genus Aureobasidium; species Aureobasidium sp. EXF-10727. The sequence goes on from SWBF01000051.1 coordinate 950, forward strand.
GTCTACATTTTAAGAGCTATAAAGGGCACCTTAGGCTATAGAGGCCTTCTAGAGCTTAGCTACTAGATGTAATTACTAAAGGAACTTGATTTTTTAGACTACTGGCGCAACGCGTCGTTTATATACTACTTCCGCCAAGCAAGGCTGCTTCTCCGGCTTCGCAATAACACTGGGAAATCATCGCTGCTAAGCGGACGACCCTGATTCTGATTTCGACCATTTGTATTGTCTTCCCACAAGCCTCCTATTTGCTGGCTTGTTTCTCTTCGGCTGTAGAAAATGGATACTGTCACATTCGTGCGTTGGCTATGCGTGTTTCTCATGCAAAAAGATCCCTATGGCGATTCGAGATGCGTCGATTATTACTGACACTGACACCCATCAGACAGCTGCTGACGGTCTTCAGTCTGGTCCAAGCCTCTGAGGGCACTTTTAGAAAATCATCGGGCCTGGCTTTCAAGAGACGGTGAGCAGGTGTCTGGTGTTAGATGCTGCTCCTATTGAAGGAGGTGTTATGAAAAAGCTCAAAGTTAGGCTGACATGAATTACGAAAACCCGGTCATATCATGACCTTCGATCAAGATCCTTTACAACGACGGATTGAATCTCCAAACACAAACTTTTGTCGATGTCACAACCTTATCCCCAGCATGTTCCACGAAACAGAACCAACATGTTCTTCATCGATGACTTGAACGAAGCTTTACTTGATGTCCATCCCTGTCTGCGCCAGTGCTGCTACAACAAGAAGACAGGGAGCAGAAGAAGATCTGAATTTCGGACTTCATCTCGATCAGACCTAATATTCCATGCGCCCGTATCCTCACATCTGCAGGCGCAAGACCGCTATGAAGAGATCACTTGAATGTTTGGTCATAATCCGGTATATTGGTTTAACAGTGAAGATCTCGTTTGCTCACCCCTCCACGTAAATGCTGCGTTGGTTCGTTTGTTGACGTCGCGAGACGAGCAATGCTCAAAGGAAGACCTCTTTCACTGCTGGTAAGCAGATAAAGACATCTACCGATTGATTGCAGAGCAGTGGTTGTCACCCTTCTACGTCTCCTTCTTCTTCTCTCATCACTATCCTCTCGTCTCAAGAGCCACTTCTGGTTCCAGTCTTGTCCTCTTCTCTTCTCTGCAAACGGCTACTAGGATCTTGCTACGTGCGAGTGCCATCACATCTGACAAGATGCCTCCATACTCAGTACCTCAAAACCCTTGCATCTCTCCGCTGTCTCACATGGACACTGATTGCACAAACAGGGAATCAACTTCCAAGTCTTGCTCAGAGCACCCCATCCGGATGCTACCGTCATACCTACCACTGTCACCGCCGTACGGGCTCTCTCTCTCTCCTTTGCTCTTCTCATTCGCTCTGCCAACTCACTGACCTGCACTGTATAGCGCGTATGGGAATCCTGCGTCACCAACTGTGTAACTTTCCTCCCCTCCCACCTTATCCTCGGCCGCATCCGCAATCTCGATGTCGAGTTGTTCGGTCACTACCCGTCTCTCGAGACCGAACTGCTTAGTCTTGACTACACTGTCCGCCCGTTTGACGCGAGTAAACGCATGTCTGTGTATCCAGACACGCTGATCAAAGACCGCAACCTCGTTCAAAAACTCCAGGATCAGCTTTGCGAAGCATTGAGAGATGATGGAGAGGAAATAAGTTATGGGCTAGTGGCCGAGACACAGTCGACATGGATGTTGGTCGTGAAATTTGATCGTGTGAGTTGCTACCTTCTGTCAATGACCAAAAAGATGAGGCAAGAAACCTTTGACTTACTCCAAGATGTCGAAATAGGAACGCTACAACCCCGAGAACCCATGTCCACCCACCTTCGAGACACACGAGGTCAAACACAATACCATTGGCTACATTCTCGACGACGACGTCTTCATAACCGCTGCCGAAAAAGACGTCAAGCGCTTCTACCTCTCCAAACCGCCATGGGTCATCTACAAAATCCTCGATAAGACCAACATTGCCAACTATGCCATTCACCTCGCAGAACAGAAAGCAGAAAAAGTTGCAGAGCACAAGAGAGAAAAGAGAAGAGCCAAAAAGATTGCCGAGAAGAAGGGCAAGGGTACAGAGCAAGAAAGGCAAGGTGTGCTAGAAGCAGGGAAGGACACAAGAATGGGAGGAAAGAGCTACAAGAAGGAAAAGGTCGAGAGTGTTGGTATTGGTACTGAAGTCGAGGACAAGAAGACAGACATCAATTTGCAGGATCTCACCATCAGCTCGCCATCTCAACACTCGAAGCTCGCCACTAGCACCACCGTCAAATCTCCCAAACCCACTACTATGATCACTACCTCACCAGCTAGACCGGTGCCCAAGCAATCGCCAAACAAACAGAACCCAAGCCTCTCCAACACCAAGCACGGATCCAACACTTCCACCACCAAGCAAGAAGCAAAGAAGAATGGAGTCTGGGACATGCCACGCAACAAGGACGCAGCCATCGACTCAATCAGGAGGCCCAACTGGTTCTTCTCTGGAGAAGACGATCTCAAAGAAGGATAGGAGTAACGAGAAAACCAAGAAGGGAAAGAATTAGAGGGAAACGCGATTGCCGGTTTGCAGACAGATCCCCCACATAGAGTAAGAACAAGTGATCAAGATCCAAAGAACTTTCACCATCCCGATTTCAGCAATCATGGTCGTGTAAGATGTGTCATTATGCCATTAATGGCCAAATTGATGAAGGAGCTCCCCTGTCCAAACCCCTGGTTACTCAATGTTTGCATCCAAAACTCCCCTGCCAGTTTTTCCCTCACCATACCCAACCTTCCTACCGAAACATACCATCCGAGCCGCCATATTCAAGTACCAAAAACCCCTTATGCAACGTATTCAAGAAATAAACGCTCAAGCACCCACAACACCCAACCCATTAACCTGCCCTTGTCCCTGTCCCAAACCCCCAGCATTCTTCCCCTTGACACCCACCCACCCCCTCCTCTGTCTACCCGTCCTCCCTCTACCCAACCAGTTATACTTCAGCTCCCTCGTCAGCCTCTCCACAACAGCTTGACTCTGGTCTCCCGTCTGTGCCCCCGCAACAACACTAACGCACTGCAACATTCTGGCCACCGTCTGCGTGACCTGAGACGGGTCCGCGAACGTGGGTGGTCTGCCAGAGGGATCGGGCGAGAACGAGGATGAGAAAGCGGGAGTGGAGGTCACGCTGTCGATGGAGGTGGTGGGGTAGTGTGACGTGCTGTGAGGCAGAGAAGTGCCAAAACTGCCTGCAGATGTGTTGGAGGTGGCTCTGCTGCGACTGTGTTGCGTGGGTGGGCTGGAGACGATAGTCGTGTTACCGCTGTCGAGGTAGTTTGTGTTGCTGTTGTAGCTGCTCCCTAAACGTGGGGACAGAGAGCCGCCTGTAGACGGTCTTTCAGCACCTCCTGCTGCTGGATTGGAGAATCCTCGCCCACGGTTGCCAGACATGGGCGGTGAAGACGATAGATTGCTGGGCACTGGCGCAGTGTTTATACTATCCAGAGATAACCGTGAAAAGATTGCAAGCAGCGTCTCATGGCGCGGGAGCAGAACCACATCGCGAAAGACGATCAAGGCAATACGGCGCACATCCAGTTCTTCTCCAAGCCCAGGCATGCGGTTCGAATTCGATGTGTTGCTTGTTATTGTCGCGCATCCAGAACTACCCGGTCTCATCTCATCGAATGAGGTTGACTGCTTTCGCGAAAATGGTGGCGGCATTTCAGCGGGCACGAAGGCGCCCCAGAATTCTTGGGCTTCCCTCGCACTCATTATACTGCCGTGACCCCTGAACTCGAGATCCAATGGTAGGAAAACGGCCTGGATAAAAGGAAGGATGGAGCTGAAGGTTGTCTGCCATATGGCGACTAGGCGTGTCACAAGTCGTTCGTCGGGCACTCTGTGTAGTGTTTGAGCGAGGGAAGAAAAGCCAGTTGTGAGCAGTTCCCTCAAGTCTTCGACCAAGACCACAGGGGCACGCTTCTGTATGCATCGCCGAATGTGCACAGAGACCAGCAGATTAAAGTCTTCGATCGGCGTCCGTAAGTCCTCGCCGGAGAAGATGTTCAGCAGCCTTGCTTTCAGCAAGGGCCAAGCATCGTCAGCCGTGATTCCATGCAGACCCATGCTCTTGCCGAGACCGTCGAAAGCAGCGGCGGACATGGTCGGCTGTGCCTCGTACAAGGGTGAAGAGAAGAGGGAGTTGCTGCTGGGAGGACCAAGAATCGAAGCCGAGTCCAGACTGCTGGGGCCCGCGAAGTCACTCCTCGAGTCGTCTCGTAGCAGATTGCCGGAAGTGTTTGACATTGTAGGCGTCAAATTCGTGGCAGCGGCGGCAGCGGCCTTTTCCTCCTTCTTCTTCTCTCGTAGAGCACGTCCGCCATGTCGCAAGTCCAGACCACTGACAGATTTGGAGAAACCAGGAGATTGAGGAGTGAACGAGTACAAGGATTGTGGAGCATTCGGATCTACAGCGGTGGAGTTGGACGAGGCCGACGACAGAGGCAGAGCACCGCGGTCCTTTTGTTTTTGCCTTGACAAGAAGTGGTGTCTGTGTTTTTCGCCGCCCTCCTTCTTGTCGGCCGTGGCCGTAGCCGTGGCGGTCGTGGTTACGGGTACCAGAGTGGAGGTTGACGTGTTGGCTGAGGAGTAGACGGAAGCAGCAGCAGACGAGTTTGGATCGGTCAGACTGGTCATACTCGCGCTTGCGAAACCGGCGCGAAGCAAGCCACGGTTGGGAGAGGGCAGAGCGGGAGCGGCCTTTTTATCCAAGTCCTTGTCCTTTGTGATTCCAATGCTCTTTGGCTTGTGGAAGAGCTTCATCTTGGACCGCTCCTTGACCTTTGTTTCGGTAGGTATGGGCATGGGCATGGGCACGGGAGGGGCAGAGACGGGTTGATCGGCGGTCAGGGCGTGGGGTGAAGGCATGGGGCCTGGACTGCGAGGAAAGGCGACGTTGGCAGCAGTGGTAGCGGTGATTCTGCTATCAATGTTGTTGGAGGGCAGCAGGGGAGGACTGAGCGTGGTGGGAGAGACTATGCGACGGTCTCCACGACTGGCAGCGATGTTGATGGGCTGCAAGGGAGGATTGGGTCGTTTGCGATCTTGATTGTGAGAGTGGAGATGGTGCATGGCAGCTTGGGCAGCGATCTGGGAAGCGGGCATGTGCGAAGCATGGGGCAGAGAGGGTTCGAAGAAGCCTTGGGAATGCTGTCGTCCGCGGTGATGGATGGATGGAGGGGCAGTGGGCGGGGGCGGCGGCGGCGAGGTCATGCGCAGTTGAGCATCGATGGACTGGCGCGGCTGAGGACGAGAGAAGTTGGCGAGGGCAGAGGGCGGGGCGGTGGTGGCATGAGCAGTGCTGGGACGAGAAGCGTATTGTTGCGCGGGAGCTTGTTGTTTGGTTGTGCTGTCATGGGGGGCCGCCGACATGCTCGAGGCGCTCCTATGCGCCCACAACGGCGGCGGGGAGGTAGGGGCGGCCTGCGACGGTCGAGGCCGCAGCGGAGGATGGTGCTGCTGCTGTTGGTCGTGGTTCATCGTCTTTCATCCATGGCGGCCGTCTGCGACACATGCAAATGTCGAAAAGTCGCCTTGTGAAATGCGGAGAGTCAAGGTTTGGGAGCGTCATCACCATCGACCAGTTCACGCCCAAAAATAACTCTAATCCGCCTGTCAGAACAAGCCTCGTTCTGCCACTCGACCACATCATCCACACCTGCCACATCAACGACGACAAAGCTATCCCAGCACCATGTCTGCCCACTTGACGGCCGTCTACACGTCGCCGACTGCCACCAACACCTTTTCTTCCCCGCTCGAGTCCACCCCCACCCAACAACCATCGCCGTCAGAAAAGTCACAATACCTCGCTCAACTACGCCAAAGGGTCGCCCAGCTGCAAGACGACATTAACCAATTCTTGACAAAGAAGATGGACGACGACAAGGCTGCCACCGATGGTGCTGCATCAAAGGATGAGGACATGGAAGAAGACATGTATGGCGAGGAAGTCGTCGATGAAGATTGAACAAGGCACCACCTCTTCAATGCCGCGTGTGATGCAATTATTACCATCACTCTACTCTGTCATCACCCCCGAGAAAGTTGTCCGCTGCAGACACGACAACATCTCCTTTGCATACCATAATTCCAGGACATAGACAAAGCGTCTTACATGGTCAGGTACCGTGGCTGCCTCGCCCAGTTCACGAGTGCCATTGCCAGCAGCGGTCCGCTGCTTGATTACTCTTCGACCTCTTTGCCATGGCGTTCCCGTAAACGTCAGCCAACCTCCGGAAAGGCGAAGCTGCGAACAAAAGAGGGAAGAACCAGTCTGAGAACACCAGAGAGCCCTCCTCTCGTAGCGAGTGTGCCATGTCTTCTTATTATCTACACTTGTCATACACATTACCGCCGCTCCTCAACATCCATGCATTAATGAATTCCTCGGCCATTCGTACCCAGTATCCGCCCAAGTCTGTTCGTGCAGTAATCAGTATCTTGCTCAAGATCCCAGCCATGTAACCTGTACTCACCGTGTAATTAGGATTAGTATATGCCTCCGCGTGGTTCTTGATATACTCTGTAGTCTCCCACCCAGGAGGATCGCACGTCACGCTCTCTTCTCCTTCTCTTTGGTAAATTCTTACATAGTCGATGCGCATGATTGCTGGAAACGACACGGCCGACCAGTTGATTGCTACCCAATTTTCCGAGATGCCTAGGTTGAGAATCATCGACATGGGCTGCGAGCAGACATGTTAGTTGGCTTTCGAGTCGTGAGTAGCAAAACAACATACCTCTTCGCTAATGATCCTCTGACCAATGTTTCCGTTGGGTCCGATGGCTCTGGCATCAAACTTCATCATCTCCTCTCCAGCAACCGTCCACGCAATAAAACTTTCCGACGTATTTCCAGGAACATACTCGAAAGCATACCGTTGATATGCCTCTCCATCGTACCAGCCATTATTTAGCATGGTCGTGGTAGACACTGCTTGCTGAAACGGTCCTCCCGTCCATGTATTGAGTGAAGAGAGACTGTAGTCCGGAATCTCCATAAAGTCCACGTTGGGATACCACCACGTATCAAAGGGAGCAATCTGATAACTTTGCGTTGCAACACCGAGACCAAGGCCGGAATAGTCGGCCGAGACTTCAATCACGTCGATTTCCGGCGCTCCACGTCCTTTGCCTGGTGTTGGGTGATCTTGTCCTGGGCAGACACAATTGGCCAGTTTCTGTCCTGGCAACTTGTTCATGCCGCTACTGTCGGATTGATTGGGTGTTATACCTGCATCACATTCGTTATACGTGTACGGCCAAGTTCCTTCCGTCGTGGCCAGATAACCCGGTCGGCCGAGGTTGCCCAAGCTCCATACGCCAGGCCAGAGAGCATGAACACCCGCGGGACCTGGCAACGATACGCTCACTTCCATCATGCCGCCCTTGAAGCAGAGTTGGTTCCATGAATTCAACATGCCACTGCGGAATTGCAACCCATGGTTTCCGAAAGCGTCGAGTTGGAGATGCAACGCTCCATCCCATGTAGTCACGGCATCCGGATCATACCACTCCAGGTCTCTAGTGGCCCCGTACCAAAAGTCTGGTGCATACCAATATGGATCATCGCCAGCATAGAAAGTCCTGTTGATGTCATTGAACTCGTCACTGAAGACCAGGTTGAGTTTGTCGCCATTGACTCCGACTCTCGATCTTTCCGTCTTGGGTGTGTCTGGGTCAATGAGACCTCTACGCATGTTTTTGAGTAGTGGATATTTCCTGGTCGCGTTGACCGTCGCCCAAGTCGGTTCATTGTCACCATATCCCCACATCTGGTCCAGTGGCGTGTCGTTGTATCCGATGATATTTATGCCTGACCAGCTGAGCACAGGCAACATGATGAACACACAGAGAAGCCCGACTATCATGAACACCAGGCCTAGCGTGTCCAGTACATTCTTCCGTGAAAAGCGGTCTCGTAACGTAGGTTTGAGCTTCACATCGTCGTCCACCATCGGTAAGTGCATGTCGTCGTCCCATTCCTTCTCGTGCCAGTACAACGGAAATGTGTAGCCTTGGTCTTCTGTACCTGGCGCACCAAGTCTGTCGTCAAGATATGGAAAGAAGGGCACGCCAGAAGCCTTTTCATCTACAGCAGCATCTCCGAGAAGTTTGACGGCCACTGTCGAAGGAGTTGTTGCTAGATGATTTGAAGGGTGACTTTCATCCGCGAAGGGGTTTGAGTTCCGTCTCGACATCGCTCCAGGAGCTCCACCCTCATGTCGACTGCTATCCATGGAATTGCGACGGGGCAGCAAAGCTGTCAAATCAGTTGTTGACTCGCTTGGTGTTGCGAAGGGATTGTAGTATCGATCAAAGTCGCGTCCAAGGTCCCTGACAGATCTGGGAGTGGCCATTCTCGAGAGACTGGTAGAAGAACTGAAGTTCCTTATGCTGTACGGACGTGGACTGTGACGCGAAGCAGGAATCGGTGGTGGGGGTAACAATCCCTGCCCTAACGCAATCCCAGCAGCGTTTGCGTCTCTTGTACGTATGTTATGCAATGACCCGACAGATCCATCTCTTGACGACCGATCCGAGGTATTAGATTGGGTGGCACGATGGACAGTAGAAGGAATGAAAGTGGGTTGTCGAGGTAGGTCTTCGTTACTGGTCTGTCTGCTTGGCCCTCGTGACCGTTGTGGTCGTAAAGAAGCTGCTGAGAGCTGAGCGTGTAGGTTGATCGCCGAACGTCCAGCTTGCTCGCTCTGTCGTTCTTCGTCCAAGTAGGACGATTCTGGCCGTGTCAAACGACGTGACGATGGCGGTCGATTAGGTGGAGACATTATACTGCTGTTCACCCACTCGAACGAGGTGGGCTGTATAGGTCTTCTGTTCAAAAACGTCCAGCTCCCGGCACAGCACTAACGCGAACGATGGTCGAGGAGAGAGGCGTCCACAGAGACACAACGACCGGAAGCAATATATTCTCCAGGATGGTGTCAGGTGCACGGATGGCGTTCCCAAGGGGTCTGGGGTCAAAATGCGGAGCTGAACCTTGGTTGCAAGCTCAAGAGTAACGCTTTCGCCAAACGATATCCTAGTGTCAGTTTGGAGGGAGTTTCGAGGAAAATAGTAAGGAACGTGAAGGGTGATTGAAGGAAAGGCGGAATAGAAACAAGAAGAAAAGCTACCAAGGTACGGGTCAACATTTTACCCAGCTCATGCCCCTGGTACGATACTGCCACTGCCATGCGGCGCGGCATTTCTTGTCGAGTTGGCGCATTTGGCTGAACTAAAACCGTTAAGACTTCTGAGGCTTGGTGAGGGGTCCAATGATTGTTGCAGAAATAGATTGGCTCACAGGAACACAGCAGACAACAATCCGATTTCTTGTGCAAATCTATTGGCGCTCCTGCAGTATGCAGAACATATAGTAACATAAGCATGAGCATCGGAGTTGTGATATAGGTAGCAATGATTGACTTCATTCACCGGACTCACCCTCTCGACACAAGTGCCATCTCTGTCGAAACACTGGGTGACGATATCGTCCGCAACAGCCGATGATCTCATCGCATGACTTGAGAGACTGTATTATTAGAAGTCAGATGAGACTTTGTAGCATCGTTGATGCCAGGAGGCTTGTTCTCGAAAGTCTCGTTATTATACCAAGCCAGCCAATGCTTCGAGTCTGCTCCAAAGACCGCTTGGCCGGCCTCCAATCTCGTGACATCGACTTGACGCAACCCCTGCACGCAGGAGGTTCGGATGTACAGCCTCCGTTGGCATGCCCAGCTGAGAGCGTTGACGATACGATCGAATTTGACGAGCGTGGGCGCTGATCCAGGGGGACGCTTTGGACGCGTCAAGTCAGCTCTCGCAGTCAATGTCGCGACTTGCAATACAGTGTTCCCTTCCGGACGATGAGGACAACCATGGGTCGTCCAAAAGACGCGATGTTCAAGCAACGAAGGTGATGAAAGTCGTGTAGTGGATGACGCCGATGTCATTTGTGAATGCGACACCAATTCTGACGACAGTCGGAAGTCTCGGCCTGGACTTAGGGCAGGGATATACCTGTTACACTGTCCTGTTTTTTCCAAAACAAATCTCCTCTCGACGACATTACCTCGAGATGCCATCAAATGGTGTATCGACAACAGAAAAGAAAAGACGTCGCCCGCATGTCAAGAGCAGGACGGGTTGTTCAACTTGCAAGAGGCGGCAGGTTCGATGTGACGAACACAAGCCCAAATGCCTCAACTGCAACCGCCTGAGTCTATCATGTGGATATTCAGATCAGTTGAATTTGAGTGTGACATATCGAGCCATACGGTCTTCGCTGAACGACCATCCTGGCTGGCTCGATCGCGATAAATATTTTTTTGATCATCTTTCCTGCTTGATCGTGGACCTCCAACGAAGCAAGACGCAACAACTCGTGTTCGGAGGGATTGTGTTACACGAGTCTGCAACCACTAAATCTCTCCTGCTTTGTGTATTGCCACTGACTTGATTCTAATAGGACCTTCAAAATAGCTATGCAGAAGGATTTTGTCCGATATGCTATCTGCGCTCTATCTGCTTCTCATCTGGCATCTTTAACAAAAACCACCACTATGGCGCATGCTAGTTTTGAATACAGATACCTAGCGATTCGCGGTCTGCGACAAAACCTGGAAATCACAGAAGCTCAGAATCTTGTTGGAGTTTTGGCTGCCTCACTCGTACTTTCCTGGCAAGCGCCGTCCAGCGACGAGTACTCGCACACTATGCAAGGTGTCAAAACTGTGCTGGAATTTATGGATGCTAACGAACACCGTTCTGACTTGCGATCACTGCTTGCATCGTCGGAAGCTCTTCATCCCCTGGAAGATCTTAGCTTCAGCTTTCCAGAACGTCCCTTGGTGAAAGCCAGCGAGGTGTTGAGCACAATCCTCAGGAGACTGCAAAGCTTCCAAGTCGATGGCGAATTCAAGCGAAGCATGCGAGAACTTTCAAGTTATGTCTCCAGCTTAGCGATGCGCCCAATCTCAAATACTCCTGCCGAGTATCAGATGCAAGCCCTCTATCCCATCAGAAACTGGATGTACTGGATACCCAGCGCATTCCAACGCCTTGCTCAAGGTGATCCAGTTGTCATGCTATTTTTTGCATGCTACGAGATGACTCATCTCGCCATCGCTCCGGTGCTTCCTGCTACGAATACTCCATTGAGCATTTTGAAAAGAGCCAAAATCATTGAGAATCTGGATCGACAGATCACGGACCTGGAACGACAATCACACCTACCAGCATCTAACCTGGCTGGACAAACGCAGACTCTTGGAATATTGAAGGCTTTGATGGCTGGACCTCGCTCTTGGATCTCTACACATGTGAATACATAATGTCGTATGTGTCAAGCCTATGGTACTATCACAAATCCTGTAAAGGCATTGGTCTTGTCCTCGAACACCTTCGACTTAACGCCGCTTTCGACTTTCCACAATGTACCACCAAGATCGGCGACATAGATAGTACCGTTTGCGCTATCCAACCTGAGTCCAATGGCCTCGTCGAAATTCTGTGCGATAATTTCATGTTTGGGAAACAGACCAGATGTAATCGGACGTGCACGACCGTTTGCATCGAGTTTCGCTCTGTTCAAGCTGTTGCCGAATGGGACTTCTCCTCGATCGGTCCAGTAAAGCGTATTGGTGTTGCTGTCAAATTCTAGATCGATTGGCTCTGGTAGCTTGTCCAAGACACACTCGATGTCGGATCTAGTCGTAGCCGTCTGACCGGAGGGGACGTTGATGTTGGCACTGAAGATGCGACCTTTGCCACTTTTGGGCGAGCCCTTCTGAGTCCAGAACAACTTGCCGAGCTTAGGAGCGAGTGTAATTCCTACACACCACTTTGTTTGATCCGCAATATCTTCTGGATTCTGCCAATCACCAGTCTGTACCAGTGTCTGCAGATTGTGGCCATCGAGATCGCAACACATGACGCGGAGGCCTTCTCTGTCGCAGAAGTACAGCTTTGCATGTTGCTCGTCAATCACTGTCTGCTTTGGAGTATGCACACTGCCACGCGGCACGACATCCTTGACATCGCTGCCATCGAGCTCACAAGAAAAGACTCTTCCATCGTTGTTACCGAATGTGCCCATGTCAGTGACATACAGACGTCTGTCGGCTTTGCAGTACTCGACACCGTCAGGCAGACCAGCCTTTTCTAGGAGAGACGAAGGCTTGCTGCCATCTTTGGAAACTTGAAACAAACGCCCGTTGCCGAGTACTTGCTGGATTGTTGTCTTTCCTCTCAACGATTTTGAGGCACCAAGCTCGCAGAGGATAATCTTGGAGGTGTCAGGCGCCGAAGGAGGGTATAAACCACCGTTCTGACACTTGTCGCCAAGCTTCCCCTGCTTGATGTAATTCTCCTCCAGGAAGTCGACAGTCTTTTCTTTAGGAAGGCCTCTTTCTTTGACGTAGTGTTCTTCGATGAATTGAACAGTATCAAGTCCGACCTCTGTTTTGTGTTGTCAGCGATCGTCCAGCAATTCGTAAATCGAATAGACTCACGGTCCATGATACGACAAGGAGTCTGTTTAGAGCCCCAGAACAAGGTCCACATTTGATCCAACTCCTCCGGTGTCGACACACCCTCGGCGAGAATGGTCAAGAATTCGCGCTTGATAGCAGCCCATGTCCGATTAAAGATGAAGCCTGTCGACTCTTTGCGTGCGATGAATGGGACAAGGCCTGCCTCCTTGTGACGTGCGGCTAGGAAAGGAAAGATCTCCGCATGCGTATAGCCGTCAGTCATGAGTTCTACCATCATGATCGCTGGTGGCATGAAGTAATGCGTATTGAGAATTCGGCGTTTCGTTTCGTCGCTAACTTTCTCGATCATTTCGCTGGACTTGTAAGACGATGAGTTGGAAGCAAGTATACAATCGATTGGAGCCTTGGGGACGAGTTATGATTAGTATCTCGCTACCACGAACCAACCGCTTCGAACAAGCTACTTACCAGATTCTCGAGCTCGGCAAATGTTTCAATCTTGATGTTGAGTTTCTCGGGAACGACCTCGAACACAAGCCATGCGTTCTTGACCGCAGACTCCAAGTCGTCGTAAACGGTAACATTGCCGGGAACCTTTCCTGTGGCTTCGGCGTAGGATGTCACGTTGGCATTGAAATACTCAAGAGCATCTTGGCGTTGTTGTTCACTAGGATCTCTGATCTGAATGTTGTACCCAGCAGACGCCCAGCAGCAAGCTGTAACAACAGACTGTCAGCTCGATATTGTCCACCATAGGCAAGCTTAGTGAGCTACTCACTGATACGTCTACCCAGTACGCCGCCACCGAGTACAGCTACTGGTCTATTGATATAATCTTGAGGAGGTGTCCACATAGTCGCAAATGACGATAAGGTTCGATATGAAGAGTGCAGAGAGGTGATTACATTCGACACAGGAAGTGCCTACCGTATATATGTGTGCTACTTGAATGCCTCCACGTAAGTTATCTCATCAGGTTGCCCATGTTTTCCTACTAACATTCGTCAATACGACCGGAGTGACCGCAACGGCGGATGACGTGGTATCCTGGCAGACCCAAACACGACCGGCAGACACGAACCGAGAAGGTCGAAGTTCGGGAACGACGTCTGTGTCCAAGCACGCCCATCCTCCTCTTGTGCTAGGGGAAGTGTCCACCCCGCTCGCAAAGAGTGTAAAGCGAAGTGTACATCATGAAGAAATACAATTGTTGACGGAGTCAGAGGAGCGACCGGAGAGAAGCAGAGACGTTGGCTCTCAGGGGATATCCCGGCTTCTTGGTTCTACTATACATCTCTATAGCTGTATTCCTTACATTGAGTCCAGCTAATTCGTGCTCTCTAGAAAAAAGGACTCCAAGGCAGGCATGAAGTCGGAGGCAAGCGCGGACAGTCGGGCAATCACATCCCGGCAGTCTCAAGCGCACGGACGCACCTGGCCACCTTTCGTTTTCGGACCGAACCTGATCTCCAATCTGACATGGCCCTCATCTCGCTATGCTCGCCTCCTTGCGACATTACGGACTCCAGTAACTAGTCAAGAGCCTATCAGAGACCCTTTGTTTACGCGTGTATTGCCGCTTGTGCTCCACTCATTGAGTGCGACCGTGCTGGTCCAGAGAAGGTGAGAATGCCTCGGCCATCGTGTTCAGGCAAGCACATGCCAGCAGGGTATTGTTGTTGTCGGTGACAGGCAATATAAGAAAACTTGTGCGCCTAGAAGTCCCGATCGGAGCCCTGTCTGATCAGTCTTTGTTCACTTGAAGAATTCTCCTACACTGTCCTTCAAAAATTCATCTATCCGTCATGGCAGAAATCACAGAGTACTCCTTGAAAGAGGTCACCGAGCACAACACTGAGAAGGACCTTTGGATCATCATTGATGGCAATGTTTACGACGTCACAAAATACACTCTGGATCACCCTGGCGGTGTGGAATCACTGGTAGAGGTTGCTGGACAAGACGCTACCACAGCATTCGAAGACGTTGGCCATTCAGATGAAGCCAGAGAAATTATGGCACCCTTCCTTATCGGAAGATTGGCAGGCTTCACAAAGACAGCTCGCAAGCAGGCTGTTCAGATCGTACGCAAGGAACCGATCCCCAGCCAAAGCAATATCCCCAGCGTGAAGACTTTAAGTACGGTCGGAGCTGCAAGTCTGCTTGCTGGTACATCTACTGCCATTTTATACAAACTGCATGGCCGCATTCACATTCCTGGAGCTCACAAGTACGTGCAGAAGCTCAATCTCGACAAGCTCAACTTCCTGCAATCCGACAATGGCTTCCTCAAAGGTTTCCTACTGGCTAGTGTGATCTCGGCAGCATTCGGTGCAGGGTTCGCAAACTACATCTCGAAGATCACAACTATTCCTGGTGGATTCGGAAGAAGCCCCATGTACAAGAGAGTCCCCAAGTTGCCGCTCAGACATTATGTTGGCTTCTTGAAGAGCACAGAGTTCCAGCCATTGCCCTTGAAGTCAAAACAGATACTTCGCGGAACAGGACTTGTTCGCCTAACCTTTGAACTCCCTACTCCGACAACCAGACTCGGATTGCCCATTGGCCAGCACGTTGCAATCCAAGCAAAGATCGGCGAGCAAACAGTCACACGTTCGTACACACCGACTTCGAATGACACCGATCTCGGCGAGCTGGTGCTTCTCATTCGACTCTACGACGAAGGCCTCTTGACTGGCAAGTACCTTGCACAGCTCAAGGTCGGCGACCAAGTTCTTTTCCGTGGACCTAAGGGTGCCATGAAGTACAAGAAAGGCTACGCCAAGAAAATTGGCATGGTGGCCGGTGGCACCGGAATCACTCCTCATTACCAACTCATCAGAAGTATTTGCGAGGATAGAACCGACACCACCGAAGTCTCGCTGGTATATGCAAACCGCACCGAGGACGATATCCTGCTCAGGTCAGAGTTGGACGCCTGGGCCAAGGCATACCCTAAGAATCTCAAGGTACACTACATGCTCGACAACCCACCTGAGGGTTGGCAATACGGTAGCGGCTTCGTTACCAAGGATGTTCTCGAGCAATATATGCCCGCTCCCTCATCCGATGGATCTTCCAAGATTCTGCTTTGTGGGCCTCCTGGCATGATCAATGCCACGAAGAAGAATTTGGTTGAATTAGGCTGGCAGAAGCCTGGCTCAGTTGGCAAAATGACGGACGACATTTTCACTTTCTAATTCAATAATATTCCACAATTCGATTTCAACATTATGAAGTTTGTCAGAGTTCATCCGCGATCTGAAAGATTCACCCGTATGATTCTTGCACCTCTGTACTACATCCTCATTATCAAATCCAACCATTGGTCTTTCTGACTAGCACCAAGAATCTGCTACCCTTGGGTTGAGGCATGCAGCGGCAGTGAAGATGTAAAGCACCCACGTGACTCGGCAATCTAAAATGGACGCTAGCAGGTGTCAACACGACCGGAACTTAGAGCTCTGACCATCTCGGGGATCGTACACATCTGGATAACGTTGCGACTCGCAATTGCGCTTCCTGAAACTTTTCGAGAAGTTCTCTCCGGGCCGTTCTCGCATAAAACGCGACACTCGAACCCGTCATGTCGGCCGCCTCATCCATTGCTCTAGAAGCGAACAAGCCTGAGAGCCGTGAGCCGATCGTATGCCCTATCTCAAGGAGTCCTTGAAACGTGTTGTGAGTTTAAATTGTTGTCGCAAAGATGCGAGCACTTACTCGCGGCGGTGTACTGTCGCGGCCGAGGTCTCAACACTCTCGCCTCTTTCGACCCGCTCGTAATAACATTTTGATGAAGGCCACTCGCGAATCCCGGCAAAGTGCTTAATGGTCCGTGATGTATTACGGGTCAGCAAGTAGGCCATCCATTCGGAGTGTGTATGCCCAATATATAACTTAGACTCCCTCAATCTTCGAACGCAGCAAAGACTATATCGATAAACCAAAACGAATATGCCTTCCGTACAGTTCTACCTCCTGGGACAAGACCCTAGCACAGGGCACGAGATCGAAATCAATTCCAGCGAAGTTGCAGACTATGATTCTCTGCGTCTGCTGGTAGCAGGACACTTTGCTATCTTAGAACCAAGTGGTAAGACAAATGCTCGCGAGGGAGAAGCAGTCACTGAACTTTTTTAGGAATCGATTTTTCAGTAGACAACGACACATTGACTGAAGCATCAGAGGTCATCAACGGCCAAAAACCAGTTGCGATAACAATTGATGGCAAGCAAGTCAGAGACGTGCCGGGTCCTAAAGGCTTCCCTTACATCGGCAATTACTACGAGATCTACCCAGACCATCTCGGAAACCATCAGAGACTGTTCGACACGTATGGCCCGGTCTTCAAGACAACCAACTTCGGAAGTGTTGTCTACCAAACCAACGATCCTGTGATCGCCAACCACGTATTCAACGAGAATGGATTCTTCACCAAGCAAATCACCCCTGAACATCCGCTCTTTGGTATCATGGATCAAGAAGCAGGCTTGTTCCTTGCCGACACAGATACCGAAGCCTGGAGATTGACACACAAATTCCTCCCACCAGCTTTCTCGCCGAAGGCAGTTCGCCATTACAGCCCCAAGATGCAACAGACTGTGGAATCAGCGTACAAGGTCTTTGATCAACTGGATGAGCAAGGCGATGCGTTCAACGTCTACCTCTACATGCTGAAGCTAGGTTCGCAAGCTGTTGGTCAGCTTACACTCGGCCTCGATTTCAATCATTTTTCGTCTGTCTATGCACCGCTTCACAAAATGGTGCGCGACATTGCCGAGCTGCTTGAGTTGAACAAGAAGGTCTCGACCATGGGAGCATGGTACTCGTACCTGCCTTTCGGTGATCCCGCAAAGCTGAGACACGTCAGAAACGGTCTTGAAGAGCAAATGACAGCAGCCATCGCTGCAGTCACGCCTAATGGTGTTGAGGATCTTGAATTGCAAGACGCAGCACTCAAGGCATCCTGTATCGCAGACTATGCAGTTCGTGCTGTTGACAACCAAGGCGAGAAACTACCTGAGCGTTACAGAAACCACTCCATCATGGTAGCAACTGCAGCCGGCTTCACAACCACCTCATCGCTACTCTCATGGCTTCTGTATGGCTTGGTCACGTATGAGGGCATGCAAGAGCGCCTGTTGCAGGAGCTCATCGATAACGACATCGACGACGACACAGTGCTAGATGCCGACATCATCGGCAAGCTTCCTTTCTTGGACAAATACGTCAAGGAGATGCAGCGCAAACACAACCCATCCTACCAGCCTGGACGTACAGCCCAACACGATCTGATTCTGCCAGGCGGCTACAAGATCCCCAAAGGTGGCATCGTCATTCCTGCACTTCACCATATCCACAACAACTCCAAGTTGTGGGACAACCCTGCAAGATTCAATCCCGATCGTTGGGATACCGAGGAGGTAAAGAACCGTCACCGCTCCACCTACGTCCCATTCGCTCAAGGTCCTCGTGGCTGCATCGGGTTCAACTTTGCACTGCTCGAAGTCAAGATCTTTTTGCCCAAGTTGGTGTATCGTTACCACTGGTCGAAGGTTGACGAAGAAGCTGTTGAATATGATCCTTTCTTCCAGCTCATTAGACCTACCAACTTTATGGCACGAGCAGAAAGAAGAGTCAAGTGGCCCGCAAAGTCTACTTAGTCAAAGTATCTGGAAGAATGTATAATCTCTGCACCACTCATTGATGTATTCGTGATCATGATAAACGTGGTTGTCTCGATTCAAAATGTCACAGCTGTTGCACTCTTCCTAGATATGCGTTCGCATGTTCAGTAAGCATTACAGCCTAGCTCAGAGCTCCAATTTCTTTGTGTCCCTCAGAGTCTGCAGCGAGATGGTCCGGTGGTGACGAGCATGTCGCCCGCTTTTTGTTGAAAGGAAATGCTGGTCCAACACTACGAAAAACTGGTTATCGCAGCCTAATAGAGACGGCCAAGTCCTGCTACAATCAAGGATAATCAGCTTGGTTGACGGAGTGGGAAGCGAAGCATCGGATCACAGTACAACATGATTATTTGCGGACTGAGGATCCGGTGCATTACAAGAGATCCGGTCAATGATCGCTAGGACATGATAGGTGGTTCGCGATGTCAGCCAACATCATCTAAATGTGATTCTCGGCGCCAGAACAATCATTGGCAGCCAGTGAGGACCATGTGGTAGACAGTGGCTCAAGAAGGCTGTTTGGTGTGACCAAAAAGTAGGCGGTGCATACAACCGTCACCTGATAATTCGACAATCCTTCAGGATTTACTACGCCACAAGGATCAGCAGTCAGCCTGATTTGGCTGCCTGCGGCAATCCCAGGAGTTGGGCGCCAGGCTGAGCAGCGATTTTCAAGAAGGAATGCTTGGCTGAGCGCCTAAAGCAGGCAGTCGCGGTTGCCAATGCTTGTCTGAATTATTTCCGTACTTGCACGTCAACACGCACATATAAGGACTCTGATTCTTCAGCCCCCAAAGACCAATACTTGCCTGTAAACCTGGTCAATCTCGAAACAACACTCTTGCAGGGCGTTGCGTCTTTATCTTCCAAACCTAACAACAACAAAGCCGAATTCATCAGCAAAGACTATTACATCGCCACGGCACTACCTCATCAGCCTGCAATCGAACACTCAAACACTCAAGACTTTAACACCATCCATCGCAATGTCTAAAACAGAGATCCCACCCCCATACCCAGCAGCTGCTCCCAGCGTCCAGCACGTTACACCACTCGGGTCCCTCTCAAGCACGCCAGCAAAAGTCGATTGTCCTATCTGTCAAGCACCAACAACAACAAAGACATCCAAAGAGGTTGGAGAGCGGGCCTACATCTGGGGCGCTGTCTTGTGTGTCCTGACCGGATGTCTGTGCTGGATTCCATGTGTTATGGACGATTGCAAGGATACACATCATACTTGCAGTCACTGTGGACGCCCACTAGCCACCGTTGCCGCGAATGGAGGTGTCAAGATTTCACCTAGCGCTGCTGCTGTGCCGTCGCAGTATGAAAGACGAAACGAGACCATGACCGCCGCACCATGAGAGCCACAACAAGTCCCGATGTAAATCAACCTCAACGCAATACGAAATGCGCATTGCTGAGTGTTCTCTCTGGTCAGATTTGCTAGCAGGATGATAGTGCGAAAGGACGTGGCGTTATGTCAAGCAATTGCTTCAATCTGGCTCAGACAGTTCAACAAACCAGAAGTTTGGTTAGCCTCGACTTGATTGTCGGAAGGCTGGAAGTATCAGTGGGGTCTGCAGATATGATATTCAATTCAACCTCATTCGAAAGCGCTTATCTCGTCGTGATTGTGATCATATTTGTTCAACATTGCACTTTGGCAAGACGCCAGCACCTTTGATTTTGATCAAAATTCGCTCATGATGCCTGGCGATCTTTTCAGGAGTGTTTGTCAAGCGCGAGCATTCTCGTCGTGAGGCGGAGGTTGTCAACTGATGGTTGTGTTGCGCTTCCCCTTCTCTTGCCCTTTCGACTTACTAATCCGAGCGGCCCGCACCGCGAGCCCGATCCAGACCTGGCATCTGTCGGTAGATTTTGAGGAACGTTCGGAACGGCGTCTCTTTGCGAAGCACAGCAAACTATTCTTCTCTCTCTACATTTCACCACGCGAGCAATCATGTCAACAAAAGAAGCACAAGACCAGCTGAAACGTGAAGGCGAAGGGGCCCTATCTACCTCCGAATACTGGGACAAGCGCTACGCACAAGCTGATGGCGAAAATGCAACACACGAATGGTTCCGCTCTTTTTCCGCGTTGCTGCCGTTCTTGCAAAGTAATCTCTTTGAGGCGCGGCCTGTAGAGCAGAAGCCCAAAATTTTGCATTTGGGTAGTGGTGATAGTGTAAGTGATTTACACAAGGAAGATGTGAGCCAGAACGTTGCTGATGGATAGATAGACCATCCCTTATGATCTTTCTGCACGAGGATATAAGGACCAGCTTTGTGTAGACTTTTCGCATAGAGTTGTTGAAGTTATGTCAGCCAAAGAAGACGATGGTGTGACATGGGGTTGGGCCGATATTCGTGATATGCCTCAACATAGCAGCAACAGTATTGATGTTGCGTTCGACAAGGGCACAATGGATGCCATGATCCACGGCAGTCCTTGGTCTCCTCCTGATGATGTAAAGGACAATACATCACGTTACTTGACAGAGGTAAGTGGCAGCTATTATGGGTGTGAAGAACCATGTTTCTAACCAATTTCAGGTGCACCGCATTTTGAAAGACGATGGAGTGTTTCTCTATATCACATTCCGACAGCCGCATTTCATTCGTCCGCTGCTGAGCGTCAACAATCTCTGGAGCCTCAAGATGGAGACATTGTCAGCCGGCGAGAGTTCTTTCGACTATTATGGCTGGATACTCACTAAAAATACTGCTGCAGCCGCATAGATCTAGATTGCGCAGTCCACATGCAGCAGATGTCTTCAGAACTTGGCACTTTTTACGTGTCAATTGCAGCTCACCCAAAACCCGGTCGCTCCTTCTAAACTTCTCCAACATGAGAGAATAGCGCTCTATTTGTCCTTGCCCTTTCCATATTCTGCCATTCGTGATATTCTCTGTTGTTTGCGTTCCTTTCTCAAACACTTATTGCTTTCCCAATATTCGGTACCGACATGCATATGAAGCCACCATCTCAGCCTCCTCGATGCGTTGTCGAATCCTTCCAGACCAGGCGCTTAATCTGCTTGTTCGCCGATAACAACCTTTCAGCAATTCTTGCAGCGCCTCGTAGGTTCTCAATTTCCATATACGCACCACTGCTAATTTGATAATTTCACGTTGCGATACTGAATCATGATTACTGCATAAAGCAGCGGATATCTGCAGCCACAAGGGTTCAAGGGAAGCTGCCATTACCTGGAGTCTTGCATTGCGGCTGAACTACAGTTCACCACTCCCTGGAATCAGCCTTGCCTTTGCAAGACTGCCCGAGGGCCATATGTAAGGCAACCTCACCAGCGGTACTCTCAAGCTTCTACGGGAACCAGAAAAAGTCTTAAAACACCATGTTCACCGTCTTCGGCAATCACACCGACCTTGTCTCATGGACTGCAGAGCCCCATCAAAGAGGATCCTTCCAGATAATGTCATCCTGTATCATCACCATCTCCCTCTGCGTGTGGACAGCGCTACACCTCAACATTCCTCACTATTCTGATGCAAAACGCCGCTGGTACACCAAAAGACTCATGTGGCGCAAACTAGGCTGGCTCTGTTTAGGACTGTTGGCACCAGAGATGATCGCTTATACGGCGTGGGATCAGTATCGCAGATCAAGAAGACACGCGAACGCGATGAGCACCCAAGACGCCATGGGAGACTGGGGCATGGTGCGAGCCTTCTACGTCGTGATGGGAGGATTCGTTGTGGATCTGGATGACAAGGCCTCACTGTACCCTAGGCACACTGGCCGACAAAGATTAACCCTGACAACTGCTGGTGTCGAGTACATTGCAAGATGTTACCCGCATCTTCTCCCACAGATCAGGGAAGAGGAGATCAGAGACAAAAGCAAAGCCAATGCTTTGGCGAAGTTTTTGGTCTGTATCCAAGCAGGATGGTTCATCTTTCAGTGCATAACGCGCATGGCATTGTCGTTTCCGATCACACTATCGACAAGGACTTGCATACAGACGCTGACACACTATGCTTAGTTGAACACCCTCGGTCACTCTGTTTGCGCCTTGATCGTTTACCTGTTTTGGTGGAGCAAGCCGCTAGACATTGAACAGCCAACACCGATCGAAGCCGACAGATCACAGGATCTGATTGCTTTCCTGTGCATGACTTCAAAAGATCTTCGACCCTTGTATAGGAGCAACAGATCAAACAAAGAGGAGATGTTTTACCTGGACATCATGCAGGAGGTAGAAGAGTCAACGCTAGATCCGAAAGGTCAGACACCGCCACAAGCAACAACGAAGAAGACCACCGAATTCGAGCGAACAGCTCTTTCCCAGACACTCGAGAAGATACTCGAGCTCATCCCCAGCTTTGGAAAGAGCAACCTCAGCCCGGATCCCGAATCTGGCAGAAACAAGAGGAAGACAATTGAGTTGAAGAAAGACCAGATACATGCAGAGACTTCCATCTGTAATCGACATGGAAACATCACTCTCGAACAGGAAGATGTGCTTCGGTGGACAATGGCCGCAGACATGTTCAAAACTACTCACCTTGACGACATACCCAAGAACACTATTGTTAGACGCAATCGCAACTGGGCAACCATAGACATCCAACCAGGAAACCTTGACTGGATCTTGTTGATTGCTCTAAACGGCTCCAGTATCATGTATGGAGGCCTGCATGCTCTAGCCTGGAATGCTGATTTTGTCGACACCGTACAACAAAAACTATGGCGGCTGGCCTCACTCTTCGTCATGACTTTCGCTCCAGCATCGACGTTTATATTGCTGCTTGAGAATCTCTTGACGGTTGGGGGAGGGCACAAGTACAAGATTTTGACCAGAATCAACAAATTCATGTATGACCTTCAGATATGGCAAATCTTTTTTGCACTCAGTCTATTGGCATATGTATGGGCGAGGGTCTTTCTAGTGGTAGAGAGTTTTATCAGCTTGACGCACTCTCCGGCTGGGGTTTATGATCTCCCTGTCTGGAGCGTTTATGTACCACACATTACTTGAGCTTTTGAATACCATAAGACGTTGCTTTTGTACGTGATTTCAAATCTACTTTTGCTGGTCTAATCTTTCAGCATCAAACGCTCTTGCTCGTGAGACTCAGGTCAGACTTCGAGTCCATCAGTCTCGGCTTCTTGTCTTTCGAGTTCTGTGCCAGTGACGCCGTACACACGGACAGGTACGGCGACTTCAAAAGTCTCGGCGACGAGTCGCTCTTTTGCGATCTTCACGACACCTCTCTCGTCTCTTCCCACCTCTTCCAACAAGCCATTGTCTTTGGCTTCTGCCAGTGTAAGCTCTTCTTCACTACCACCTACACCAACCTCGTCGTCTTCAATACCCAACCCACGGGCTGCTTTTGGTCGTACTCGAGCTGTGACAAACTCAACCCTGACCCTCCAATCCAATTGCACGCCCGTGGTCTCGAATGTAGGTGTGGCTGTGGTAGGGATCTCAAGTCGGAAAGACACCTTTCGAGCAAAGAGTACATTCTCACTGACGTGAGCATGTATTTTCCTTGTTGCTCGTTGCACAGAAGAAGACGATCTTAGTGCTAGACTTGGATCCACACGTTCGGTCGTCTCTAGCCACACATTGATTCCATAGCTCGGGATCTGTTCTGTATCTGATTCGGTGTCGGACGCGGGCGGGCTGAATTCGATAATGCCGGTAATGGTTTCGCCCAAGCGATAGGCTGGCCGCACGATTGTTATTATTGCAACAAGCTGACCACCTCGAGCAATTGTGAAGCGGTTGTTAGACTGTGTAAGCTGGTCTGATGAGCCGGAAGAGATGTTTGACCTCAAGATGGCCATATCTATCGCTTCTTTCATGTTATTTGGTGTAACATCTTCCAAGGAGGAACGCCGACGTGATGGTTTCTCGGCCGTGGGTGAAAGCAGTGCACCAGATCCGGATTCGGGGTGTGCTAATAATTGATCTGTATACGAAAGGAAGTCATCCAGTAGAGTAGTCGATACTCTTCTTTCTGTTGGTGACTTTGCTGAAGGGAATTGTGGCTTCGAGCCGCTAGGAGCGATGCTTTGGCTTCTAGCCTTGTCGCTCAGCAGTATATAAGGAGACATTAAGTCATGGCCCAGGGTCTCTCCTCGATCTAGACACATCAGAACGATGAAATGTGCAAGGAGGTAAACATAACTTACTGTTGACACTTCCAAGCACACGGAAGGGAATCTCGATGTGCTTGACCTGTTGTTTCCCTCCGGGCCTTTGAATGCCCAGAGTCAGATGATACTGCACTTTGATAGCTCGACCTTTGTGAGAGGGTGGTAGACCTCGTGGCAGGCGGAAGCGGTATGAGTAGCTCTTGGTCTCGCCCGGAGCAAGCCGCAGATCCACAAAGAGGATAGATTGAGGCGTGCTGAGCAGGGGGATAGTTTTTGAGCTTGCAACGCTTCGCATCTCTTTGATGCTGCTCATCTCGCCACTCCCCAGAAGACCACCTAGACTCTCACCAATGTTGCCCCAGCCAAAGCCAAACATACCACTCTCACGCTTTGACTTTTCTACGCCTACAACGCCACCACCACCTTGGCCGCCTACAACGCCCTTTCGTTTGACATCTTCAAAAGGGGCCTGGTTTACCAGCGAGCCATCAAGAACGAAAGAACCCATAGTTTGGACGTAGCCCATCATCAAGGTCTCAGGATCTTTGTTTCTAGGCATGCTGGTGGGTGGAAGTTTTTGATTGCGTCCGTTAATTGGCTTTGGGAGTATTCTACTCGTTGGTGGTAGGGCAGCATCGGAAGAAACAGTCTCGGACGAGTGGTTTGTTAGAGAGTAGAAGTCACTGCTGGTGCGCGGAGTGTCGTTGGCACCGGACTCGGATATGATGCGCGACAGCGGGTTGGCGTATGACGGCGCGTCCGGAAGTTTGGGAGATGGGAGATGATGTGGCCTTTGCGGTGGGGCAGGACTTCTGATTGGAAACTGAAACTCGGGCATGGGAGAGCGATCGAGAGCGGGAGAGCCCCTTCGAGAGGCGCCGGGGGATTCTGGAGCGAAGGAGAAGTTGGGAGGAGGAAACGAGGCTGAAGAGGCAGAGGGATGTCGCGGCGGAGGCATCATGTGGGAGGTAGAAGGAGGTCTCTGGGGAGAGGTGTTGGCTGGATGGGGAGGTTGAGCAGTGGTGGGCGAAGGGAAGTTGAAGGCAGGAGTGCCGGGGGCGGTGCGGATGCCCGAAGTACGGCGGGTCAGCGGCGGGTGGTGTTCTTGTAGTGGCGATGGATTCCTGTAGGAGCTGAGGGACAAGGACGGGGCTTGGTATGAGGGAGTGCGCGACAGGAGCTGCATGCTGGCCGAACGACCGTGGCCACGAGCAGGAGGACGGCGTGGGCTCATGGGGCTGGTCATGGCGGCCTTGTCGCTGCCCATGGATATGATAGACAGCGAGCGGCCATGGGTGGGAGCATGGCGTGTGCTTGGAGCGGTCGCATTGCTGGCGGCATGGCTGGGAACTCTTTGGTGGGCGCTTGACGGTGGAGGGTAGACGGACAAGGAGAGGGTCGGCCGATGAGACGGCGCACGGGAGCCAGCTACAGACGGAGCGATCGAAGGGACCGTTGACAGCTGCTGCGTCGAATGCGTTACGGTGCGCTGTCGGTTTTTGGCCCTCGTCGGGTGGTCGTCAGGAGCTTGGTCGTCCCCGACGTCGCATGTGTTGGTGAAGCTGATGATGCATTCAATCTCCTCGCCGGCAAACACGCTGCTGTCTTTCCATTGCACGTACGCGCGCACTTTGCTCCGGGTCGCCATGCCTCATGCTGCTGACATGTCGAGACAATCGATGCCTTTGTTTAATTTTGGCTCCATCATGACATGTTGATCATCTCTCCACATTCACCATCTTGACCCCTTATCTCCGCCTCTTCTCCGTCGTCTATAACAGTAACCTTATACATTGTAACTACTCATGGCTACCAACGGCTACTATAGTCTTGTACACCAGTCCCGACCATGTGCCACTTGCCATGCACACAAACCTGTCTCGACCGCCATGCCCAAGAAGCCTGCGATACATATTCCCCCCGAATCCGATACTGACGTTGCGCCCAAACTGAACTCCCTGTCGCTCTCTGCCACTTCTTCTCCGATCCTGCGGAACGTGCTGACATAGACGATACCTCCAAGCAATCCTTCCCAAAACGTGATGGCAAAGACAAACCAGACGTTTGGCAAAAACGGAAACATGGCATGCGTCGCCAATACGGCCAGATTGAGGCACTGCAGAAACGAAGGAAGGTACAATGCATGTATCCTGACGAATGGCAACGAAGAGCGCGATATGAAGACGCCCAACTGGTAGATGGCATTGTAAGTTGGGTAGAAGGAGCGGTAGTGTTCAAACGGTGTCTGGTCAAGGGGGAACAGCAGTGTGGGCGCCACACCTTGGTTGATGGTATACTCGGCCACGTATACAAGAAGCAGGGGCAACATGCTGTGGGAAGCAAACACTGTGTTCAGCTTACCGTTCTTGATGATGACTACTGGATGGTTACAACTCACTATGGAAGAAAGAGGCTTCTGGCTCTTGAGAATCTAACTCTGAGACTGTGCCATGTATCGATGGATTGGCGTCTCTGGCTGAGTTTGGGCGAAGATGGTGGATGGGCATGGTCGACAGCATCGTTCAGTAGTGATTCGGTATCTGGGTCTAGATCGTCTTGGGCTGCTGGGGTATAGTCGTGACTTTTGGGCTGGGCCGGGAGCAGAACAAAGAAGCTGAACAGCATAATGACTGGTAGGAAGGAGAAGGCTAGCAGGCTGGTTCGTACACTGAGGCCTAGGGCAGTGGTGGCCAGGAGATATGCGCCCGAGCCGACCAAGCCTGCACCACCGGTTCCAGAGCCCCAAGCAACCAGACTGAAGGGGCCGTAGAAGTGGGTCAGGCCCAGAAAGCTGAGTTCGCCTCCTCCACTGCTGATAGAAGCCAGTATTACTCCCAGCATCTTGACAGTGATAGAGGCACTGTCTTGGCTCGGATCGGCCGAGGAAGGACTTAAGGCGACGAGCAGCATGCCACACGAAGAGAGGATGACGAAGGCCAAGATGCGCAGATTGTAGGGTATCAGGTGAATGTAGTACGGGGCGGTCAGCTTGACCAAGAAGGAGGGGACGACATCGAAGAGGAGGACGAGCGACTTTGGCACGGCGGGACCGACGAGGTCGAGAGCACTGCTAAGGATGATCACGTAGAGGACATTGTTGATGAGGCCTGGGGTGGTGTTAGCCGCAAGACGCGAGGTTTGAGTGGAACATAGCCACCGAACAGCCAGAATGAGGCGACGACACGTTTGTCGACGCCGTCAAACATGGCAGACAGACGTTGGCGGAAGAGAGGGTAGGACGACGAAGCAGCACCCGGCAGAGGGAGCATGTTCTGGAGAGACCGAGTGTGGGGACGTTGGTTTGGGCGTGACGCATCGAGAAGTTAGTTTCACGTAGCGGCGGCCCTTAGGGCCCTTGGCTAAAGCGTGAACAGGGAAGAGCAGCGAGCCTCTTGTCTTGGATGGCCGACCTTGTTCTTCTTCTCGCTGTAATTACTGTTCACACACAAGGCCACGTCCGGACTGTGCAGTCCACCCTGAAACACGCCCGTGCCAGCATGTGCAAGCCCTGCAGCCGGCCATGGTAACCTCTCGGTTTCCCAAATGTCTCCGACCGCTCTAACACTTAGCCCAGATGGATAATCGACTGCCACAACCCTCGACCCAGCCCTTTGCGGCCGCTCAATCTGCCCCGTCTCAACCCCCGTCGTCGTCGCATACCCCATATCACACACCAACGGCGCAGCCCCCAGTGCAGATGCCTTTCTCGGATCCATTTCACACGCGCGACCCGTTCATGCCCTCGTCGACGCAGCACACGAGACGCGACAGCTACGGCACGCCAGCCATGGGCACGACGTACGAAAGAGCTTGGAGCACACAGCCACAACCTCCAGGTACGACGACCCAACCTTTGTCTTGCACGCGAGCGCGTCTGCTGTCCCTGTCGCTGTCGCTGTCGCCGTGACAGCTTGAGTCGCAGCGCCAGGGTTCAGCCAGCAGCCACGCGACCGTGCTTTTTGCGCACCCGCCGATCGCTCGGGAAGCCCAAACTCTAATTGCTCAGAATTTCTAACCACCCCGGATTCTTAGCTTCCCAAACTGCTCAACACCAACATCCCTCCCAGAACCCGACTCCATCCACCCAATCCTCAGCTCCCGCCTCAGCCCACATGTCGAGTGGCCCCTTTCCATACGACTCTGCACGCCGCCGCTCCCTAGGCAGTGAGCGCTATCCGGGAGGCATGTGTCACAGCTTCCTCTAACCAACATGGGCTGACTCTGTCGCAGCGCCGCTCGATCCCCCTCCACCACCGCCTCTTTCTTACTCAACCCGCAACATGCCGCCGCCCTCGCCCACCTCTGGTCCGAATCCTGCCGCCTTCTCCATGCCTGCGCCACGTCACACTCCCTCCGCATCTCCTTACGTCGGCTCGAGAGAGCTGCCGCCCTTCAACTCCAGACCCGGCACAACCATGTCCATCTCGTCCTTGATCGGCGCCGACTCTTCGCGCCCCGGGAACCACTCGCCAAAGACTGTTGCCACCGCGCCATCCCCTCCCATGAAGCCTATACATCCCTCGTCCCCGCAAAGAGCTCGTTCGGCCAGCACAAGAGCCCCGAATGGCCACTTCCCCAGGCCGCACAGTCCTACCACCATCATGCACGCCCAAAGACAACCAGACTCCATGTCTCAGCCATTCCATCAACCTGCCCATCATCAGCCTCCGCACATGTCTCAACATAACGCCGCGCCGGGCTTCCGCCCCTTCCAGTCATCTCCACCGTCCGCTCAAGAAGACCATCAACCATACCCCGGCCATGCGCCATCACGTCCCAATAGCCAACCCATGCACGCTCACCTCGACCAGGAGCTGCGAAATCGACAAGACATGCACGACCGACCCCCGCCGCGTCATCCTTCCGCTTTCCCACCATACGTCGACCACATGGGCAGACCTGGCCCTTCGTCGCAGCCACCCTCGAGGCCTGACCTCGACCGTCAGGAGCTCAACGGTCACGGACATCACCAGTTCGCCCAAACAATGTCGCATACCGCCCGCTCCACGCCTGCGCCCCCGCCGCCTCAGTCGTTCAACCGTCTCAACTTTGGTTCCGCGCGAGAAGAGTATCCTGGTCTGTTCCGACCCGCAGTGAAGATGCCGAGCAGAGAAGAGATGGAACAACGCGGCCCGCACAACGAGATGTTCGGTCGACCGGAACACCGACACACGCCCACCATGAACGGTATCGATGACAGACAAAGGCCGAACGCTGCACATTACGCCATGTATGGTCCGCCAGGCTATGAAGCCAGGGAGGGAGAGGAACATCCATTACAACGAGCATTCCTGGGCGTAGCATCTGAGATCAGACACAAGAACGGACGGGCATCGCCGCTACCACAGGCAGTGCATGGAGCACAACCGCGTCATACCGGTCCTGGAGCAGATCCTGGTGTCAAAAGTGAGTTTGGTCGAATGTTTTCGGGTCTCGGCAGCGGTGTCGGTAGTAATACTCCCACAGCCGGCATCGCAACCCCTTCACGCGGCAGTCCAGCCAGGCAGGTCGATGCCAACGACGATACCGATAGCAGAAAGGCTCGAAGCAGGTTGAGAGAAGACAATCGGGAAGATAGCGACAGTGTGGATGGTAGGAACACTCCGACTGCTAGTCAGAGGGGTAGCAAGCGACCCAAGACGGCGCACCCACCACCGCATCACCACCATCATCACGCCCATGCCCATCAGTGAGTTTCCCTGCAATCTTTTTCTTCTTAGGCGACCACGCTGATGCTGACAAGACCTTCTAGCCATCACCATCATCATCACGGCTTGCCAGAAGAGCAAATGCCTCACGCCTCTGCTCCCTTCCATCCTCTTCGCTTCCCATCTAATGCCAGTACACCACAACAAGCTCCCGCCGCCGCTCCTCATCACCACCACCATCACCATCACCATGCCGTTCATGCCCATTCAGCTCATCATCACCATCACGGCGTGAGACCCCCGCCTATGCCCTCGACACGAAAACCTCAAACGACCATTGCTAACCAGGAGTTGCTTGCATCCGTCTCGGCCCTGTCCCGAAAACATCTCGGTAGTCAGGTTTATTCCACGAAGCTTAGCCTGCCTCCAAGAGAATCTACCCCACTCGACTCCAAGAATCATTTCAAGAGCTCTGTCAAGCCAATCCCACGCTTTGAAGACAAAGCGAACTGCACCTTTACCGTCCGTGTTCCGCGCGCTTACCTTAGTGCCTCAAATGACGTCGAAGAAGACAGTGACACTGTCGCTGGCGGTCTCGAGGAGATATGCAAGACTCGCGCAGTCTGGGGGTCCGATGTATATTCGGATGATTCCGACCCTGTTGCCGCCGCTGTTCACTCGGGCTGGATCCGTGGTGATTTTGGCGAATACAACGAAGATCTCCGCGAGCTGTTCAAAGAAGGACAAGACGACGATGCCTCGGAGACTCCAGATTTGGGCAAGCTATACACGGAGAAGCCCACAAAGCCACTGCGCGCATTGCCAAAGGCAGACCTGCACATTACGCTTCTCATTCTGCCAGCGCTCACCCACTACGCGGCCTCGACACAAAACTTCTTGCGCTCCAGGGAATGGGGATCTGACCACGATGGCGTCAGCTACATGATTCACTCAATCGAGTTTGTAGAGGAGAGCTCATCCAACAGATTCGCTGAGCGCGGTGCAGCTGCGAAGCACCAGCGTATCAAGGATGACCTGGCGCGTAGAAGAGAAGCAGCAGAGAGTCTGCTGGGATTGCTACAAGGATCGAGGGGAAACATGACGCCAGCGAGCTCAAATGTCTCTGTTGGTGCTTAGAGTATCTTAGTAGTCTATGACCGAAAAGTAATGTCATTATACCAATTTTATTTTCTTCTTCCAAGAAATGTTCGGTGGATTCCAACTGTTGCCTGGTCTCTCTGCGACGAGAGCTCTGCAAGCACTCGTAGGTATAGGCTGTTTTCAGCTAGCTTACGAGGGCGATCGCTGTATTCGGACAAATATCACGTGGACGATTAGCTAATCTGCATACACTAAACTGAAGAGGTTGTCGAAAACGGATCAATTGAGCAGTGAGGTTGTAGGTGAATCACACAGGACAAGACATGTATGTACGTCGCCGTCTTCTCGCCACGGGCTGATCAGAGAGCATTGCGTACAACTTAACAACAGCGTTGTTGTGGTGGACTCTATGGAACGGCAGAGCTTGGTAAAAAGGGATGAATCAATATGATATCTCAATGATTAAGTAGACATATCTGTAGTCTTGAAGAGCATGAAACCACTGGCAGTCTAAGTGATTAAGAGGTTCATGGCGAAGAAACAGTCTGGGTAAACCTTTGTCATGTTGAATCCTCAAGGTTGAAGATTGTGCTTGTGGAGGACCATACAGACTTGGCCCCCGGCGTAGGAACTCGCAAGACGAAGGTGTTGGGTTGATAGACTGGGGACGCATGGGGTGTGGTGTTGAATGAGGGAAAGAGTCTGCATCCTTTTTCGTAGAGAACGCGATTAACAATTAGTCTTGTCCATATGGGATGGGCTATTGTGGGAAGAGTGCGTTGGTATGGTAAGTAGAGCAGATATGATAGGCACTGTGGTACAAAGGATCTAGGGGAAGGACAATTTCATCGAAGAAACATGAGAACTATTCCACGGGTCAGGGCCCATTGGAGGGTAGACAACAACAGCCGACGCAGCGGTAAGGTGTGCATGTCGTATTCGTAGTGCATTCAAACAGGACGGTTATGCTTGACACGAATATACGAAGTCGAAAACAAGTCTCAGTGTCAAATGTGGCATTAAATTTCTACATAAGGGAGGCACAAAAGAAAGGGAGGAGAGGATGATTATTTCTTGCCAGCTTAGGTAACAGCATCCTGCTCTCCTCCCCAAACAACTGGATCCAGGACCTTGTTTGCCAACACCGACCTCTGAATCCAGGTTCAACTCTTCCTTTGTAAACAAGAAATGCAACTCCAATAAAACACCAAAGAATAGCCGCAGAGGCGGTTGCATTGGGCTCTTTGGAAAAGAGCAATGCAAGCGACTTATGAAAACCAACCCAAAATCCAGAGGACAAGGATATTGCTTTTCTGTAAAGTGGACAGCCGCACTCAAGCCATAATATATCAAATTCCCATGAGCATTTGGAGAAATGTTCATGACAATAACGCTCGTTAGCAGTCAGCAAAAACTGCATCCAGTCCTCCTCGTTTTTCCCGCAGAGTAAATCGGTCTAAGGGGTATTCGCGGGAGTGTCTGGAGCAGGCGAATGAGCGCCATACCCACATATGTCCGGTCCGTATCCGGTTTCCAATAAAGTTGCTGCAAAACACAACACAGTGCTTCGGTGTGTGAATGATGATCTGGGTTCTCTCTTTTCTGGGAGATGTCTCCTTAGTGTACGCGTGTGTGACAGTTGTCTTCCAGGCATCTCGTGTTGGCGTCTTGTAGAATGTGCTTCATCTCGTTCGGCGGTCCAGGCAGGGCCACATGACGGGCAAACGAGCACCAAAGTTCAAGCCAAAGAGGGCAAGACGAGGACAAGAAGGCAACGCCAGACGTTGCGTCATCAGCAAGAAGCAATGTCGCAGAACAAAGAAAGAAGCGAGAAGGCATACCCACACAGCGGTATCTGAGAGGGCAGCGGGTGTTTGAAATCGTCGGTAGAGGGGCGGGATGGATGGGGCTTCGAGTACCGGAACATTACCAATGTCGAAACTACGACTCTCATCCTTGTAATGTCTCTCCTTCTCGACCAGCCTTCAGCTCAACTGCCAATTTGTATGGGCGGGCGAAGCACCAAGAAACAAGAGGGAGGGCGAGGCATGGGAGGAGTGGTAGAAGCCACTACCGGAGAAAACGGATGTGAGGAATTTCGACAACGCAAAAGTCGAGCGCGCCAAAGCTGCAGCTCGAGACATACATCAAGAGAGAGCACAACACAGTGGCGACTCCGATCAATAAAAACAATTTTTTTGTTGTTAACATCAGTTTATAACGTGCACCGACCAGTCCGAAGACTGATCATCACGCTTCTTTTCTCCTGCGGAGGAGCGGCAGCTGATTGATGTAATCAAAAACAGAGCAGATTCAACTCGGGAGGATGAAGAGAATGGGACTCTGGAACACCAAGCCAGGTCTGAGCGTATTTAAAGTCTCCCTATATGCAGGTGTCGACGATGCTCGTAGCCCACGGGTGACTCAGAAGAATTCACGCGGCCAACGGAGTTCAAAAGGTCATGTGTGGGCCGATAGCAAGCTATCACCGGGCATGATCGGCGAATGGATCTTGTGGTTGCAAATGAGTATTACTCCTCTGCGGGCTGGTTGGAGAGACGGGAGATGGATCTTCTGCAAAGTTCCCGTGACTGCTGGCACGAATGTGTGTAGGTCGACGTGTTGCAGCTTCGACGTTCTGAGCGCCAACAAACCCAACCTTTTCGCTCGGGCTAAAGCCAGAACTCAAGATGGGTGACGTGACGCCTGGATAGTCGGAAAGTTGGAATTTGCGAGGCGAAAGGGTGTATGACTGGCCATTGAGACGATTTGCCGAATTGTCGCTCGTGTCGACGGTCGTAGCACTGGTTGCTTGTTCATAGGTGGGCACTCGCGATGAGATCGAAGAACTTCTGCGAGAGAAGCTGGTGCGTGAAGCATGGGTCGCAGAAAAGCTCTGCGGCGGCATGCTCTTGAGCTCTCTAGGGTACTGATCTGCTGGAGCGGTTTCCTTGCCGGCGTGAGCCAGCATATAACCAGCTCTGACGAGTCCGATGAGCACAATCAGCACCCAGATCATCAGCACGCAGGTTGAGATGATAGCTTCTTGCCTCACAGCTTTTTCCAGGTTACGAACAACAAACAGAATAGCTCGAGAAATTTGGTCGCCTGCATCGATCGTGTCTGGTTCAGCAAGCATTGAGCTATTGCCCGAAGAAGTGTCGTTCATGTTGTCAATGGTTCCAAGAGAGAAGGTGTCGTTTCTGGCCATGGGAAAGTCAACATGAGCATGATCACTAACCCAGGTCAAGGCCTTTTGGATGCCCTCGATCTTGAGTGTGATCAAGCAATTCACAACTTCTTGGACGGGATCTTCAAGAATCGTACCACCAAAAGTAGCATTGATCGCATCATTCATCCCATCGACAAAAAGGTTGAGAGTGTTGTTGACTGCCCCAGTTGTGGTATTGACCCAGCCGAAGATGTCTTCGTTGATTTTCGTGTTTGTCGTATTGATGACGTGGTTGGTGTCAACAGCCCATGCTAAGGAAGCATTGTTGAGTGACCATTGCACCTTGTCAGCAAAGGCATCCACTTTCTGGGTAAGCTCTGGGACTTCTTTTCTGATCGCCTGCAGTAATATGTATTGGCAGAGGCAACCAAGAAGTCCAGCAATTGCGAGACAAAGAACGAACAAGGCTGGTGGTGTTGTAGCATAGGCGACTGTCCACCTCACAAGTGTCCGCGCGCGGGTTGATGAAAAGTTATTCGAAACTTTGACACCAAAGTCAGCCGTGTATGGACGTGAGACGATGTAGACAGCGTCCATGGGGTCGTTGATATGCTTGATAGCTCTCGCTCGTTCTTCTTGTAAACGCCAGCGACGAATTTCTCGGTAGGCCATGGGTACACAGGCAAGAATTGCAGCAATGATGAGGACGGAAAGGAAAACTTTCTTGGCAAGCGTTATTACATCCGCGAGGTCATCAAAGAAATCATTGATGCCATCGTCATCGGAGCAGAATGTGAGCTTTTCCTTTGCTGGAACATGAAACAATGATCGATTCATGGTGTACTTGCCCATCGATTCATTGAGCAGTTGTTCGACCTCTTCGAAGGGGAAGCGAAGTGCCGTGTTTGTTGCATTGTGGACTTCAGCAAATGTCGGAATGGAGTCGTTCAATTTATCCAGCCCTTTGTCGTATCCAGAGGGAAGTTGCAGTGAGTCGAGTTTGGCGATTGATGAATTCAGGTCGATGTCCGGAACGTTGACATTTTTTCCAGTGAAAAAGCTGCCAACGTCTTCAATCGCGCCAGTAAACTTGTTCATGGCTTTTTGAAAGTCTTCAACTGCATCACCGAGTTCGGTGCCTACACCTTTGGCGGTGGAGTTTAGGAAATCTCCAACGTCTTCTGCAACATCAATGGCAACGTGTAGGCTGCCACCAACGGCAAAGGTGAATAGACAGATGTAGGTAGAGGTGAGGAGGTTGATGTAGAATACAAACACCTCCTCGAGTACGGTGACACTGAGAAGAAGCATTGACATCAGCCCGTTGATGGCCTTCTCGATTCCGGATGCGGTGAGTTCGTTCACGCCAGACGACATGTAATGAGGCATGCTCGCCATAGCGCTTCCGACATTCTCGACGCCAGTGCAAGCAGAGAGGGCTTCTCTTTTTGCGGAAGTCAAGTTGGTATTTACACTTCCGATGGCGAGTAGTGCCCGTATCAGGACGAGAAGGATCAGAATTGTCCAGCGGTTGATCCAAACCTGCGAGAGTCTAGCTCGAAGGCCAAGGTATGGTGTTAGGTATGATGTTTGGTCGGAGGACGGTCGTGGTACATCTTGCGTAGCGTAGTAGTTCCGCATCTCATGGTCGCCAGCGGATAGAGAAGGAGGCGCAGCCGGAAAAGCATGCTGTTGGTTCTCTGCGGAGGACATGGTTGAGAGAATGAGGTGTGAATATCTGACCAGCAGGATAGGCGTTAGTGGATGGTAGAGCACGAAGGGTGCGGCGCGTATATTCGAGTCTGGATTGCTAGAAAGTTTGTATGTACAATACAATCAAGAGCGATTGTCGGCAGAAGTGAAGAGATAAGGATGAAAGGAAGACAATAGCGAATTCGATTGCGGAGCGTAGAGAATAAAGACAATGACTGTTTTTGAATGGGGACAAAGAGACACATGCATTGGCTTACCTGGTTGTCGGTCATGGCCCAGTCGTGCGGCCACAGACCTCGCTGTCTGAGACTTGGAGCAAGACTCCAGGTCAGCAGTTTCACGCGCCATTCCACTCAATCCAGTCTCTATTCTGGGATATGGGAGTTGTTTCCTGCTAGAGCGCTGTTTCTGTTAGCGCCCTATAAAGGAAAAGTTGACGGATTCGTAAAGCTGCAAGTCGGGTCTTTCATTGGGCGGTTAGAGCAACGCGCATGCGCGAACAAAGAACCACCCAACCGAAAGCCCTCACGTTCTGCCTATTTCGATACAACGAAGCATATCTAGCAGGCAAAACATGTTGACCCAGTTGTCGTTAGCAGGGCGATTCCGTATCTCGCCCTGGGAGACTTCTCGTCTACGCACGACGGCGAGTTTCGAGACGAGAAGCCCGAGGGAAAAACATCAGCGCCTCGCTGCCGCTTTATCGAAATACACGCTGACGTTTTGTGGCTGGGCAAGGCAAGGAAGCCTGCTTGTACGCCACAAATCACGCACGTGCCAACAGCTCGACTTCTTCCATTTCCCACAAGCTCGTCCTCCAAAACCATCCTGTAAAAATGCACGAGCTTTTTCCTGATCTATCGAACTGCCCAGTGAGAGGCTCTACCATATCGAGCTCTCAGTGGGACACGCAAAATCCAAGAAAGAAACATGACTTTTGATGGTAGGCTGATGACTTGTTGTTGATCAGGGAGTCAACCACGTATCTGCTTCGCTCAGCAGCTTGATGAACGTCTCCCCTGGTCCCCTGGTCAGACTCCCGACTTCAAGAACTGCTCAAAGATGTTTGTTGGAACTCGGAATATTTTTCGATCAGTCGACCTGCCCATGGAGACCATCTTTTGCCGCTACCGGGCACACTACCGTTTACCTGGATCTCAATACAGCGACAACGCTATTGACCTCTGTTTAGACACACAACAGTGTTTGAATTGCTCCTCTGAAATTGGGAGCTACATGAATCTACTCTAATTGCACCGGGCTCATCATCCTGTCGCTGAACTCCCACTTTACCGACAATCTTATCAGACTCGGTCGAATTGCACGGTTTTATGTAAGTGATAAAGGTGAGAACCGGAATCTCAATGTCCTCAAGGTTTCCCTACCAACCTCAAAGATCATTGACGGAGAAGCGCGATCCACGTGACAGCAGAACGCGGCATTACTGATGGGAATAGAAAGTGACAGCAAAGTGAATGACATGTGCGAGCTTGTCGAAGCTCTGTTGCTGGTCAACAATGAGCCCAGTGAACAGCTGAACAATAGACATCACCTAGCAGTCGAATCG
Source organism: Aureobasidium sp. EXF-10727 (assembly GCA_023848595.1). NCBI lineage: Eukaryota > Fungi > Ascomycota > Dothideomycetes > Dothideales > Saccotheciaceae > Aureobasidium > Aureobasidium sp. EXF-10727. Next base: position 38,541 of record SWBF01000051.1, read on the forward strand.
TTGCCTCGTCGTCGCTGCCTTACATGATCTCATAAAACCCACGTTCGAATCCCCGTCAAACCATTTCTTTTACACCAACATTTACCATGCACTCCTCCACGAAGAAGTGGAAGGCTCCCCGGGTCAGGGCACGCGAGGAGGGCCAACGCAAGCTCAAGGCCAGAAAGCACATCTGCCCCGAATCCCCCTTCTTCACGGAGCATTTCAACTTCCAACAGCACGATACAAAAATGCTCAAAGAGAAGGAGATGTACCTTGAGCGACTTGTACCCGTCCACATCCCCGTCGAGCCTTTCAGGGGAAAGACCTTCGCCCCCGTTGTGCTTGAGGTCTTTGACGAAGACTATCAATACAACGATTCTTCCTCTCTCGAGGGCAAGTTCTTGCAGACTTCGTGCAGTCCGGTACTCTGTATGCCCACCATCTGGCAGAGAGACTTTGATCAAAACAAGTACTTTGTGTACCCGGCTAACGCCCACACAACTTCCACTGTCGCCCTCTTTCCTTCCATTCAGGAACTGAAGTTCGAAGGCAACGACAGAATCGCAACCAGCATCGATCACCGCCGTTACTTCTCCGTACCTCGTCATCCATGTAACCAAACCGTCAATTGGACCGTCAGGCCTTACTTGAAGCCTCATGAGTTTGACGAGATCCTGGAGAGCCACGCTCCTACCGAGGAGGAAATCTTCACCTACGATTGGGAGATTGGTCTTCCCAACGATGAAGATCTGCAGGCCGGTCTTCCAGTTTCATTCAAGCACGAGAATGGCAGTTCCGGCGATGAAGATGTCAACAACGGAGATCCTTACGACGGTAACAAAGCTGTTCGCCTGCTTGGTCACGACCTCCTCGCAGCTCTCGACCCCAAAAACGTCTACTTTTGACAGACGTCGACATTGAAGCCTCGTCGTTGATGGCCATTGGACTTCACATCTCTCTCGCCTGCATCTACACCCTCATCTTCACCAAGATTTCTGAAAGTTCAACACACCATTGGTCTCGCCGCTTATCCTATCCGCCCTCATCCTTTTCCCTCATACCTATTAGCATCTTGCGACATCTCGAATTGGCGATAGACTCAACGTTCAAGGCCCTACGACTCACGAATCACGATTTACGACTTATGACTTACGACTTACGACTCGCAACTCCATGCTCTTGCTATTCCTTTTCTTCCCATCACACAATTCGTTGTTTTTCGCGTCTGGCACACGCTTCGAATGCGAAGCTCACCCCTCAGTGTGCTCGAATGCGAGCACATTCCTGGTTTCGTTCTGCTTTTCAAGGTCGCACGCTCACAGTCAACTTCTTCCATGATCTTTCTTTCTTTCCTTATTCTCAGTGCTATCACAGTCCTCTAACGCAAATCGAAGAAACGTCTTCATATGTTCAGTGTTTCCATTCTCTTGTCATGCTCCGTACATTATTCCCATTTGGTAGTGACTGCATGCATTCAGACTGACGATTCTCGATGGTCGGCACTTTGCTTGTAGAAGCATAGACGTTTCTGTAGCACACAGAATAGTTGCATGTTGATCGCTAAGAAGATGTAATGCTTGTCTGTATTTCTAAAGATCCGACCTTATGATGAACATGGGCTAGGATGGTTAGCTATGAAAATACGAGAAAAAGATGGTGAAGAAGCGTCTCTCAGTCAAGATCATTCCATTCTCATGATTACTGTACATTTTTGAGGTGCTATATACCTCGATCCACGAGGAGGAGACTTTTTGTGATATCTAAATGGTGGAGACAGGGTGCTAGAAGCAACAAGCTCAACCTGATGACGAGGCCTACGTCATCAAGACCATGAAACTCCACCTCCCTCTCTCCAGATCTTCACGTTTTAATTAACCTTTCCGACCTTGATCTATATGCTCTAGACCATCTACACATCAATATGAGTATGTTCTCAAAACTTCCATGGAGCTCAGGCGGCGAGCAGCAACAGCAGCATGAAGAAGAGCAATCCCTCACGTCAGTGCTGCCAACACCGCAAGCGCGTAGCGATCTCACTTTGCTGGTCGCCAACTGCACCGAAACCATGAGAAAGAACATCACCGACACTTTCGATCCGGACCAGGTTGGTAAGATGGAAGACATGATGTCGAAGCTCAAGATGGACGAGGCCGCTCAGCAGTCCGACAGCGCTACAGACGTGACAGCAACTGGAGAGTCAGCAGAAAAGACAGAGGAAGAGAAGAAACGAGCAGAAGAAGACAGGAAACGAGCCGAGGACAAGGCCAAGAGAGAACAGGCAGAAAGAGAAAAGGAATTGAGCGGGCCCAAGATGCAAGAACTGCAAAAGGCAGCACTACAACACTTTGACGACTGGCGTGATTCTGTACTGCTACGCATTGGAGAAGTCGTCAACCAGCGTGAGGAGGCCGTTTCTCAAAAGAAGGAAGCACATCCACAGACAACCCGTGTGCCTCCCAAGAAAGCACCGGAACCCTCCAAGTACGACGAGGGCGTAAGCAAGGCGCTCAAAGAGTTATGTCCACCCACCGAGACTCCGCTTGCAAAACTGGAAGAACAGCATCGTGCTTTGATCCTGCACTCGGTTCTTCTGCTCCTGCTGAGTCTGGAACACTACTCGGCTCACTCACGCGTGCTGCTCCTACATCTGACGAGCAGCTTGAACCTGTCCATCAGCTTCTTGGCTAGTGACGAGAGCAAGATTGCTCGCGGACTGCTTTCTGCAGTCGAGATGAAGGCTGATGATGAGACTAAGAAAAAGCAAGAAGACAACCAGAACTCGAGAAAATGGAAGGTTGGTCTAGCTTCAGTAGCTGGTGCAGCTTTGATCGGAGTCACTGGTGGTCTTGCAGCACCTCTGGTTGCTGCTGGCATCGGTTCAGTCATGGGCGGTCTCGGTGAGTTCGATTTGTCGTGTCTACCCTTCGACTTACTTATCATCATCTAGGTCTTGGAGCGACTGCAGCAGCAGGCTATCTCGGCGCCGTCGCTAGCAGTTCCGTCATTGTTGGTGGCCTCTTCGGTGCTTACGGCGGTCGTATGACTGGGCAGATGATGGATGCATACGCCAAAGAGGTTGAAGACTTCTCCTTCGTCCCTGTCCGCACCTACCATAAGCCTCGCAAGATTGAAAAGGAATATCGTCGTCTGCGTGTCGCCATCGGTATTTCTGGCTGGTTGACTGAGAAGGACGAAGTCGTTGAGCCTTGGAAAGTCATTGGACCAGAGATGGAAGCCTTTGCCCTTCGATTCGAACTACAGGCTCTACTTAATCTCGGAAACTCACTTACGACTATGATTCGATCGGCAGCATGGGGTTATGCAAAGAGCGAGATCATCAAACGAACAGTCTTCGCATCTCTCACCGCAGCACTCTGGCCACTGGGCCTTCTCAAGGTCAGCAGAATCATCGACAATCCTTTCAGCGTGGCCAAGTCGCGTGCAGACAAGGCAGGAGAAGTTCTCGCAGACGCAATTATCAATCGCGCTCAAGGAGAGCGTCCAGTAACGCTCATCGGCTATTCTCTCGGTGCTCGTGTCATCTTTACTTGCTTGAAGTCCCTGGCTGCGAGAAAAGCGTTCGGCCTAGTTGAGAATGTTGTTTTGCTTGGTGCACCTACGCCTTCCACTGCAGCAGACTGGCGTCTCATTCGCGCGGTGACTACAGGAAGGGTCGTCAACGTCTACTCAACCTCTGACTATATCCTCGGCTTCCTCTACCGCTCTTCAAGCATTCAATACGGTGTTGCAGGCCTGGAACCAGTCTCTTACGTTCCTGGCGTTCAGAATGTCGATGTCACAGATCTTGTTGCTGGAAACCACACTTCGTACCGTTACCTCTGCGGTCGTATTCTCCGTAAGATTGGCTTCGAAGATGTCGACCTCGCTGCTGTTGAACAAGAGGAGAAAGCACTCGCACAAGCTACCAAAGCAGAGGAACAGGAACGCAAGCAGAATGAAGCCAGTACTAAAGAAGGTGCAAGCTCAGAGGCGGAAGTCAAGGAGATGGAAGGCAAGGTGCAGCAAAAGAACGAGGCATCGATGATGGACTGGGCAAGTGAAAAGTTCAAGGCTGGTGGGGCCTCGGCCTCAAGTGCAGCGAACCAGGCAAGAGAATGGGTTCAGAGAACTGCCAGTCCAAGAAGTGCAAGCCAGGGTGCAAGCAAGAATGTCGGCGGTGCAGCTGGGGCTGCCGGGAGCAGTTTGATTTGAGTAGTGTCTGGCCATTTGAAATTGCTTTTGAAGCAAGAAAGTCTTGATGACTTGAGCTCACTGGTAGGGCTGGAGCGCGTCACTTGATGGAAAGCGCCAAGCCGTCCCGTTTGTCCACCACTTTGTTCAAGCGCAAACATCCTTTCCTCCCTCTTTCTTCTTTCACCACCACGATACTTTTTTTTCTCTTTCGCCTCCCCACCACCCCCCTCTACTCCTCTTCCGTTATGCACCTCCGAAGTAGTCAATCCCAAGCCCGCCTCGATCATCGCGTCAGCGATTAGATCCCCGTCTAGGGAATTCAGGTTGCTATGTACGAAGTGCTTGACGAGAAGCGCCTTCTCCTTCAGACGTTCAGTGCCTTTCGTTAGGTTCACTGTTCAGAGCATGAGGACTACTACGTTGCGCAGTGCCACCAGACCCGCACCAGACAATTCTTCAGATGATGGTGCCTCGCACTGTTCAGAGCATAAGGCAAGTCAGTTTCGACTCGTACCTCGACGATCTATGCGCTAACCAGGTTAAACATGCAGACATGTCAAAACAACAAATTCTCTTCTTCTTTGAAGATGCAACGCCTCTCGACTTGCCTCCTGCACGCCGCCCATTGACGCATGTGTTTACGGGAAGTAATGCCCTGTAAGCAGAGCACCCGACAATACCAGATCCGCCGTATAGCAGGTTACTCTGCCCGTGGACAGCACTGGGAACCCTCGCAGGATGTTGTGGCCCTGCGAGGTTAAACTCGTCGTTTCAGACCCGCGCTGACTCGACATCCTTCCAACTTCCAACCAATTTTGTGTATGTCCTTTGCTCCTTTCTATGTCAAGGTGCTTTGCTAAATAACTTCCATCACAGCACCCAAAACATACCAACTGCTATAGTAATAGTCGATCCCAAGCCCGCCTTGATCATTGCGTCAGCAATTAGATCCCCGTTTAGGGAGTTCAGGTCACTAGGTACAAAGTAGTTACCCACAACTATTCCTCCAGACGCTCGGTGTCTTTAACTAGAAACACCGTTCGAAGCATGAGGTCCCATTGCGTAAGTTCTTTGCTGTATCCTGTCTAGGCACGTGCTAATCAGTGTCGAAAGTGCAGGACGGGCATGAGCCACCATGATTGCTGCAGCAGCACCCTCCAAAACCGAAGCATGTTGGATTCAACGTGCCCATGCACATCATCGACTCTCTGGCCTCATATCCTGCCATCAACTCTGTCATGCCATCCTGATACCTGTCGTTTCTGCCGTTCCAGCACTCCTTTATCGCAAAGATGGGCCCAAAGCAGCAGAAAACCTCAGGTCAAATTTCCAACAAGTGTGACATGACCAAAGAGACGAAGCTCGAGCCTCGAGTCTCCAGCTCTTGGCCATCGACTGCCCCTACTCGATCAAGTCAGTCGTTTCCATCGCCTCCACAGCCAGCAAACAGGCCCAGGCTCGTTCGTAAATCCAAGATCATCGCTGTTACCTCTGTACTGACATACCCCAGCCAGTCTTCTGCACCCAGGGACTCGAGTTCGAGCGTTATGTGTGCCTTCCTACTTGTACTGGTTGGACCTTATCGCTTCCCACTCTCGTCCTCTACCCTCGCCCTATCCCTTTTCCAAGACGCACTGAACAAGACTTCCTTGCCTCGGCTACCTCAACGTCGTCCCAAACTTCCTCTCTGGATCCTGTTTCCTGCGGACGGAGATTCTGAGCGCGCCTATGCCTAGCCGCAGGACCCCAAGACCACATACGCTCTTCACACCATGGACCAACACCCTGTGGGTGTCGTACTCCCTGCTGGCTCTCATGTGCAGTCCTTTCCTGATCAACATCTTGCTCGTCACTGGGACTGTGATGGTTAACTTCGGGCAGTCGGGCTCAGAACAAGGCTGTTTTTGGTGTTTTGGACGTAGCTACACATAATAGAACTTTCTGCTCTTTCCGAGTTCAGTGCTTCCTTCCAATGACCCTTTGCGTGTCGTGACTCATTATTTATATAATCTGCATACGCAGGATGTTGATAATACTGATGTCGTTGTCGCATGGAATGTGACAGGTTGATCAAGTCTGTTCGCCGCCACCTTTCGATGATTTGCATTGGCTAGAAAACTTAGTCCAAGAACGATACTGTTTGCTTTATGCTTTCTATAATTGACCTGAATTCACGGTGACCGTCAACAACGATGCGGATACGGGTGTCACGTTGAATGCAACAGCGCTTTTGTTGGTCCTCTCTATGTCGAAAACTGCAGATATATGACTGTAGAAATGCACAATATTTTGTAGACATTTGCGAGATCAGCGGAAGGCTCGAGATTAGAAGTATCTCCGTGGCCACAGTCCTGAGCCAGAAGCATTTGTGCATTTCTATAGCTTCACCACCTTTGGTATCTCACTATTGGAGACACATCGATCATTGGGACGGTGTAAGTCGGACACAACGGATCTGCATTTCACGTCGCCAAGTCACAAACAAAGAACGATGGGGCTGATCTCGATACTTTTGAGCTATTGATTTACACTGCGAACCTCCATGCGTACGTCTTTTTGTGTTTGATTAACAATTCCGGTCTTTCTCACCCTACATAACCTCTTCTTCTTTCTCCCTTGGGAAACATTCTAACCCTCATGGGTCCCAGTCAATCCTTCACACCAAAAAGGAAATGTTTGACGTGATTGTCAAAGAAACCTCTTACCACATTCGCAGCCTGATGTAGTAATTGTATATGCAAGCGTGACGCTTGCAGTGGCTTTTACCCAGAACAGGTGATCAGAGCATTTGAGAGTAAAACCCATGCAAGGACTATTGGAGCGTGCTTCAGAAGTACTGTTACAACGACAGATCTTTTTCAGAATGCAATTTTCATCCATGGGACAATACTTGCCAAAATGGGTGAGGCTGTGTGGGCAGTCTCAAAGTCGAAACCTCGACTCGTCTTCTTATCTGACAGTTGAGTTATAACATCTCACCAAACGCCCCCGGAGGGGCGTTTGGCAACGTCGAACACTTTCTACGTATTCCTGGCATCAAAAAGAGTAAAAAATTTGGGAGTCATTGATGTTTGCATGCAAAACGTGATGCTGAGCCTACTGCATAATCCTCAGCAGTAGGAAATTGTTTGATCTTTATATTTTACTAAGATTGGCTAAACCACTGTTCTTCGGAACATTAGTCAATTTGAAACTATACAGAGAAGATTAGCATGGCCCCTGCACTAAGGATGGTGAGTTCGAATCTCTCCAACATCAAACGTTTGACATTTGCTAACAGCACTCGCAGACACATGCAAACAAGATGACTTACAAATTTTTTTACTCTTTTTGATGCCAGGAATACGTAGAAAGTGTTCGACGTTTTATCAGAAAAGAGCACAGGCAGATACCAGAGAGGGTAATAATATTTCTATGGTAGTAGGTATTCCTAGTTTGCCAAAAGTTTTCAGCACGCGGAATGTCTTGGCCAAGCTAGATGCTAAGTCAAACCAGTCCTAGCATCTCCAGTGATAGTATGCAAGGTGTTAAAGCAGACTACCAAACTTGCTCGCCTTTCACGACGTCTCGCTCCTTCGTCTCTCTCAGACTCACTTGCTCGTACCTCGCTCGCTTTTCGAGGGCCTCGTTCGCTCACCGTCGTTTCCACCATCAGACACGATTACAGAGTCTTCAACGCTGGTGGAAACCGCAAGTTCGTATCAATCTCTCCGGGGTTTCTTCTTCTCCAAGACTCAGGACTGGCTTCGGTATAGCTCGAGTTGTTTCACATGGCTCTACTATCTGATATGAAGCGCGGAGATATCAACTAGAGTTTTTTTGGGGGTACAGTATTTTTTTTTTGGTGTTTCTGTATCTGTGGGTTCTCGAAGTAAAAGGTATCATCGCTCATGGGTGCATCTTCTGCACATTATGATGCCTTTCTCGCCTCCAAATTTTGTTTGTGGATGCCGAATCGCATCTCCCGTACTAGGTATGTCATAAAAGTTCTCGCCGAATCTCGCTCTGTTCTTTCTCTTGTTGATCAATCTGTCTCGTCCTGGGTCTGGGGATTGGACGAGGATCTCTGATCGATGACTTTCCATGCTTTGTGTAGTTGTCTCCGGAGTTCAAACAGGACTAGTCGCCGGACTCTGTCTAAGGTGAGTGGTGGTTTGAGCATTTCGAGGCGTCCGTTGATATCGCAAGGCGTCTTGTAAAGTGATTGATAGATCGTCCAGACCTCGTGGCTCAAGCCATCAACTCCCTCAATCTTTTCGAGTTGTTCGTATCTCTCTAACGAGGTCCTTTCCAACCACTCCTTGAACTGGTCGGCCGTCTTGTTATCGTGACTCGAGCTTCGCAGTAACTGCCAACTGAGAGTAGCGACTTTTCTGGGTAGCAAAACCTCGAGCTTGCGTTGAAAGTCTTCGTATGCTTCGTCGCATGCTTTGTTGTACTGCTCATCATTCTCGCCGGCGAGTGAGGACTTCGTGGGTGTGTCTCTTATTACTCTCTTGCGGCCGGCCTCTGCTAGTTCAAAACTACCCTGCAAACTTATCAGCGTTTTCGATAGTAGTGGACACATGGGCGCGTACCTTGCGTTTTTGGGTCCTGTTCGGTGTTGATTGACTCATGTTGGCGTTGTAGGGCACCTGGGTCTGACCAACAGGTGAAAGGGTGTTGAGAAGTAAAATTGTTTGACTTGAGTAAAGGCGAACACAGAGAACGATGTTGTGAAAATCGTTGTTATTAGAGTGAAGAACGAATCGTGTCACTGACGGAATTTTTCGTGCAGTGGAGTGAGCTGATGCAAGTGTGTGAGGTGTATACACTGAAGTGACTGCGGTGTAAAGTAGCACTCATTTAATGACAACACCAGACAGATCTGGCCAGCCATGGCTCACTCTGTTTTCTAATGAGACAGACATTTCTATTTGCTCTGTCACTATCAAGCCTATCAAAAAACACTTCTGGCCGGCGACAATCACGAAATCTCAAGTGACCGACAAGCCTCGAGTCCACTCTGTTCATACGGTTCTCGCTACACGTTCTCACACAACCATTACCGAGGCTGCAGTTCGTTTCTTCACACCCTGAACGCACCCCGCCGACATAGCCACAGAGGTCCACTCTGTCTCTGGGTATCACTCACTACGATCTGCTCAGCCAAAGGACTCTATTCTGTCTCTGCGCTTTGCAACTCTATCATCACGCCCCGCACCCACGTACCGTAAGATCGTGGCTTTCTGGCTTCACTCTTACATGCTAACATATGACAGAACATGTCTGCCGAGGACGAAAACACTGCACAAATGGAGATTGTGGATCCAGAAGTGGTATCTGCTTTACCTTTGCCCTCTATAATTGTTCTAGTCGACTAATTGGTAAACAGGCCGAATATCTGAAGGAGTGCGACGAGCAGCAGCGACAACGTAAAGAAAAACACAAAAAGGCCTGGGAGGCACCTTCTCAGACGTCCAAAATCACGGACTCAGCCAAGGATCTTGGGTTGGACAAGCTGCCGCCTGAGCAGTGGGAGCAGTACATCCGGGACCTAGCAGATTGGTCCAAAGTCGAGGTCACTCGTGCCGACGAAAAAAAGATCAGAGATATGTATGTGGCGACCGTCGAACGGCTCAGCGACACATACGCCCCCAGTCTGGATCCAACCCTACTACAGAGACTCAAGAGAAATCTCAAGGAAGGTCTGGACAACTTCCACACCATCTTCACCAACGAGGTCTCGGATGAGGACGGCGTGGCCCAAGGACAGAACGGCTTGAGCGAAGATGAGGCTGGCAGGAGCAAGAATCAGGTCGCGGAAGTGGACAGAAAGCCGTTCTGGCCTTATTCAGAGGAGCAACATCGCGAAATGATGTGCGAAGGAAACAGCAAGGACACGGAGCTCGAAGAGGAGTCTGATGGACTGTAGGGGCTCATACGGGCCTCGACGTGCGGCTTGACTACATCCTTACGTTTGGATCGTGCGTTTACGCATGCAGTCGTAAACATCACTTCATTCTTGGTAACTTTAGCACACTGGTCTCGACACATTATTGTCAGCCCAATCACAAACAACTTCAAGACTCTCTCAGCCTAAATGACCAGTGTCTTCTCAGAGATGCATGATGTTCACAGGTACATGTACTGAGGCACACTAAGGGGTCCCACATTGACACCGAACAGGCTGCAAACATTGGACCAGTCGATAACATGAATAAAGATTCGGCCGGCTGAGCTACTTGTGTGGTCCGTGAATACAATATCCGATTTGCACGCACAAACGATGGAATTACTCTTGCTGATTTCAGACTCGTGCTCAAGTGCATGAGTCGAATACTTCGTCGATATGCGAAGGTCCAAGAAAAGTACAAGGCCATAGAGATAACTCGATATGGCAAAGAGACGTACTATCGACACCTCGAACGTCACGCAACCAACCTCGAGGCATTCGTCCTGGATTGCATATGGGTTAAGTATGGAGATGGTTCTTTCGAACACAAAACTCTTGTTGCTCTTTGCCAAAACCCACGCGACAAAGTGGCCACAGTATCTTGGCCACTTCATAAGTCTCCCTTCGTCGAAGATGTGACGACGAACACCAAACTGTACATCAAATGTTTCGCGAACCGACAAGACTCTTCGTTGTCTTCTCTGCTGTCTACAATCTACTCTGTCGTGCGAGAGAGATTCGAGCCACCTAACCTGCTCGAGCGACGCTGGTTCATGACAGGATTTTGCTGGCCTGTCGTGTTTACCTTTACAAGAACTATCGGATGTCCGTGGTGCAGCCACAATGGTACAGGTTACCAATTTCCACGTGAACCATGAGATTCTATGCGGCATTCTGACAAGGCTAGGGTGTTACCTCAAGGGATCTGAAGTACAGGATGTGTGAGACGCATTCACTTGTCCCATCGTGTTCGAGCGTGAGATCACAACAGTTCAAAGCGATATCGACCCATATACACTCTTTTCGATGTCAGGAATACGTGGAGAGTGTTGGACGTTGCCAAATGCCCTTCAGTGCTGATTCGAATACACCATAACTATCAAATTCGACCTAAAATCTTTATGTTGCTCTCGGAGTAAAGATTTACCTTTCGACTCCCTGGAGACACGAAACAGAGACGATTGTGTTCTCGGTGATGGGAAATCCGACCAAAGTGACGAGGAGATGGAGGATGAAAGAAGAGACGAGGAAGAAGCAGTCGATGATGGAGAGGAGACTGATGACAGTGATGATTCGAGCAGCACTTCGAGTGACAAATCAGAAGATGAGAGGCAAACAGAGAAGCAGAGAGGTCCTCTTGGCCGAGATGGAGGGATGCTGTCGTCAGACGAGGATGGATATGAAGATGAAGATGAAAGTATGGGTGGTCAAGTCCTTGAGGGCGACCAAACAGAAGACGGTGTCACAATGGATGATGTTAACCATCACAGTCCTGGAGACGATGTCGACACTACGTCGGCCAGGCTTTCAGAGTCAGCAATTGACTGAGCTAATTAAACTCCATGGCATGGAAACGTCCTCACATCTACTCGAACAACCCAGTGCGGATTATTGAACAAACGGCAATGAAGCGAGACTTTTGGAATGAACTATATTGATGAAGAGTAGTTGCCCATCGATAAACCATTGAACTCATTTGCCTTTTTGTTCAATTTTCCGCCAGGCATTTGCCCACCACTCATCGAACTCCCTTTTGTTCTCGTATCCCTTCCCGTTGGTATTCCAAAGGTACTCTTTGTATGCATTGTTCTTTGTCAAGAAGTCGCTTTCCTTGGGAAAAGGCCGCTGAATGCGTTCGGCGACTGGGCTGGCCCGGCGTCCCTTGTCCTTATTCTTTTTCCAATTAGCGTCGGTCAACGGGCTTTCAGTCATCAAAATCGCTTACCAGAATTGCTCGGAGGTTGTATGGCTTAGGCTCGCCTATCTGGTGACGCTTGCTTGCTCTGTTTGAACGGTAGGACTGTGCCGTGGCAAATTCGGTTGTGTTCTGGTCGTCCACGGCTTCTTCTGAAGCAGATTCGGTCATGTTCTGGTTGTCCTCAAACTCTGCTGGAGCACAATCGGCCGTGCTTTGTTTGTCCTCGATCTCTGCCATGGCAAATTCGGTCGTGTTCTGGTCGTCCTCGACTCCTGCTGTGGCATTTACGGCATCGCCTTCGGTGCTGGTGATTGTGGTGTTGACGTTGATGGCATCTATGGCATTGCCTTCGGCCCTAGAGACGATAGTGCCGATGTTGTTGGTGTCTGTGGAATCGTCATCGTTGCTGATGACGGCTGTGTTGGTGATAGTGTTGTTCGACATGGTGGCATTGTCGGAGGCGCGCTTCTGGGGGTTGGACGATTCCCGGAGACTTCTGTTGGACATTCTCTTGCCGTTTCCTTTGTGGCCGAGCAGCTTTTCAATCTTGTTGTTGAGGGCGCGGATATCTCTGTGGTGTTTTGCTCTGAGTCTTGTGATGCGAGTGCGACATGCCACACGAAGCTGATTCATCTGACGACCCATCTCCTTCTTGAGTTTCTTCTGTTCTTTATGCAACTCTTCGGTTTCGCGATGCAAGATTAGACCATGAGTCTGCTCCTCTTCGGACACGTTGGTTGTATCGGCCGCGACTCTCAGAAGATCTCCCCAACGGAACGTACGAAAATCGGCCTCTGGGGCAGAGCTGGTCACTTCGTCAGACATCTTGTCGCTTCTGTAGACTCAAGTTAGATCGTTGTGGTATTGACAACAACAGTTGGACCTACGATGCGGAAGGCGAAGTAGTGTCCAAGATCTGCACAACTGCGAGTTCACTCAAAGGAACAGCGCAAGGAGAGAAGGCCTCTGTACTCGAGAGCCTGGATAAGCTTGAGAAAAATGGTAAGTTGGTGTTCTGGACAAGAAGGAAGGGAGCAGAGAGCCGTAGATGATGGAAGGTGGAAAAGAGAGGCTGGACGTGGTGAGTGCTGCAAGCGGCAGTGATAAGTGATGATTGATGAGTGACGAGGAAGGGCGTTGTGAAGACGAAGGCCGGATTCGTGCAATCACATTGGGTTGAGGCCGCTTGACTTCAACAGTAAAGGGATAAACAAACAAAGTGAGACACTTACAGTGACTGGATGCCTGAATAGAAGACCTTCAATGACCCCGCCGAGTCAGAATATCGATATGCTATGGACAGAAGGGCAATTGTCTGGGGTTTGAGAGACTGGTCTTTCGACTCGAGGAGCTCAGCTAATCAGTGTGGTCATGTAAGAGAAGAGAGCTTGATGTTCAAGGTCAAAGGTTATGAAAGCTGTCAGAAGACAAAGTTCGAACACCGCTTTCACAACTCCAAAAACAGCTTCGACTACCCTCGTGTATCGAAGTAGATGATGGAGTGTGCATACGAGATCAAGTTTCTCGGGTCTGTAGCTATTGTTTTGCTTCGAGGATGTACAGAGTATCTGATCAAGCTGGCACTACAATCATCCAACCAAGTTTGTTGCTTTTCTCGCTGGCAAAGCGAACTGGTGTTAGTGAATCCAGGTTGTATCCGTAGATCAGAACTGTTGTTGGTATAGCTCGAGTCGACAAGGCTTTCCTCTCGGCAAGTAAGATACTCGGAGATGTGTTACCACGCTCTTTCGTTTGAACATTCACCTCAAGGCCAATGAGTCTTCAACCACTCCCTTCCCTCTAGCACCCAGTATGTTTCCAGTCCAACGCTATCATCATCGAATCCATGCTCTGCTCCCGGAATTATCGTCTCTTTTACGCCTTTTCGAGCTTCTTGCACAAACCGCAATGTCCCTTTTATCGGAATGATCGTATCCTTTTCGCCATGGAATATCCACATTGGCGTCAAAGCTCCACCCCTCTCTTTCACTGCCTTCAGATTTTCAAGAGGAAAGAGCTTAGAATCACTACCAAGGATCTTCGTGTATTTTCCTTCCAGTAACGAAGCAACAAACAGATCTGGCTCTCCTTCCACAGGTATCCTCTCAGTAATCGAGTCTGCAGATCTTGCGGTTGTGAGTTGCTGGTCGAGCCATCCCTCTGGGAATGAGGGGGGTGATTGGCCCCAGATGACCTTTTTGCCGGGTTCACTGTACCAAGCGTCCTTGAGATCAATCATCGGATAATGTGCGATGACAGCTTTGACTCCTTTGGTTTCTGCGAGAAGTACAGATTGAACGGCCATGTAGCCGCCTGCCGATTCTCCTGTAATGAGAATGTTGGAGAGATCGGCCGATAGCGTTTTCTGATGAGGGAATGAAGTAGTCAAGAAGGGGGTAAAATGGGTATGTAGCCAGGCATAGAAGTTGTGGAGGTCGGTTATGATGTCGAGACCAGATGATTCAGGTAGTAAACGGTAGTCAGGAGACACAATGATAGCATTATGGAGGGCTGCAAGGTCAATGATCCTGGAAATAAAAGAACGACTTTAGTGTCTCCTTCGCGATACGACTTTGAAAACAACAACACAATCATGCAAGCCCATGGGCTCGGTCCATCCTTGATATTGTTTCATCAAGAATATAACAATCGTTCCTGCTGAAAGAGTGCACCGTTTTTCACGTACCATTTTGGAAACCAAGGTTCATACACTCTACCCCCGTTGATCAAGGCTCCGCCGTGCCATCTTACGAGTACTGGTAGTTTTTGTCCTTTTCCAGCACTCTTGGGTACGAATATGCTGACTCCAATTGAAAGGCCATCGGATGTGTATGTTGTGTCTTCGCGGTCAAATGCGTGGAGTTTGGTAGTGGTTTCGAAGCCAGCCATTGGTGAATATCTCGTGCGAGTGCAAGAATGTTGTTCAGACAGGTAAAGAGAAAGAGATCCAACAATGTCGTTGGACGCGTACGTGTTTAGCCTAAGTTCCGTCGTTGGCGGGGTATCTCGGTACGATCTTGTACCGGTCGATGTGAGGGACGCAACTGCATAAGAAAAGTGACATAGAAGAAATTCAAGGATGGTAAGATATATCATTTATCATTACTCTGGCTGGGTTTCCAAAGGCTAAGTACCAACAACGAGGCATGTATAGACATCAATCATCAAAAGGCGTCAAGGTCGGTTGCTTACTCGCAGTAAGCGGTGTGCAGGAAGAGACCGTCGGTAGCATCAATGTCAAGCTCAGTACCTTGAGCAATGAAGAAGACATTGCCCTCAGACACGTCGTAAGACTTGCCCTTGGCGGTGAGCTTGCCCTTGCCCTCAGTAGCGAGTAGGATGCTGGGGCCGTTGACAGCACCAAGCGTTTCCTTTTCGCCCTTGCCAATTCTAGACACAAGCATGTTGAACTCGCTCATAGGAGGTCTGTAAACTTGAGTCTTGCCATTCTTGCTGCGATCGTAGGATTCGCCACGCAGCATGCAGGCCTCGGGGTCGTGCGGCTTGAAGGTCAGGGTAGAAGTGAAGAGATCGGCAGAGTTGCGCTCGGCTTGAGGGCAGAAGCCAGTATTGAGAACGTTGTCGCTACGGGCCATGCACTCAATGATATCACCGGCGAGGTAGGCGTGAATACCATCCGCGGGGATGTAGATGCCTTCGCCGGCTTGGAGAACAAGGTAGTTCATAGTAACGAGAGCCACCAGAATACCATTGTCGGTCTTGTCGTATTGCTCAGCCAGGCGAGGAATGAGCTCAGGGATGTATGTGTCCTGACCGAAAGCAGATTTGTCGAGCTTGGTCAAAGCATCTACGACAGAGCCGACAGTCTTCTCATCGGCTTTGAGCATAGTGTTGACAGTCTTCTTGAGGACCTGGTCGTCAAATTTGCTATGTTCCGGGACAAATTGTTTCAGAGGGTCGATCTTGAAGAGAGGTTCGATGCGGTCGAGAGGCTTGAAGCCGCAGAAGGCTTCGAATTTGGACAGGGCAAGAGCGATCTCGGGCTTGTGGTTGGGGTCTGTAAAATTCTGAGGATCCTCCTTGTGTAGTTTGGCAGCGAGTTCCTTGTTGGGGTGTAGTTGGAGAGGAAGGGCTTTTGCGATGGACAAGACCTTGGGCAGGAAAGGAAGGTTGGTGTGGCCGAACTTGTCAATGACGTTCTTGCCGATGAGCTGTTCTGCGTTCTTGTCGATGACTTGTTGCAGGTCCTCCATTGATGACTTCACGTATGAAGGTAGGACTGGGTAGGTGCCCATCCACCTGGTAGTCTTGTCAGAACCGTATCTCGTATGGGAAGCGACGAGAAACATACATCTCGGCGTAAGACTTGTTGTCATCAATCTTGAACTCCTTGTCGGCCTTCTCGCCATCCCAACCGGGAGTCTTTTCACAGAGACGTGCTGCGATGGAGTCATGGCCCTGCTTTCCCCAAGGGTATTGGTTACAGCTGCAGCTGAGTTGAATGACGGAATCGACAGGCATTTTGTGTGTTGTCGAGTGTGTCGTGAGGCGAAGAGGATGTGTGAGTATAGAGTAAAAGAAAGAAGCTCAAACAGAGGTCTTGAGAGCGTCGATCGAGTGGCATGTTTTATTATGGAATCGCGCGGAGACGTGACGGCTTCCTACGTCACGCTCACTCACCTACTCGGCGAACCTACCTCGTGTTGTCATTTGTGTGGGACATTTGTGTGGAACCTGAGGTCTTGGGAGTTGGTCCGAAATACAAAGACAGAAGCAAGCCCACGCACATCGTGATGTGAGCTGACCATATATTTTCAAAAGGCAGATCCATCGAGATGATATGCGAGTTCTGGCGATAGTACGGGAGTCTTCTCCGAAGCTTTGCTCGGAAGTCTCGACTACTCGGTCGCTTGCTCATGAGTGCTTATACATCTTGTTAGAGTAGCAAGTATACGCCCTGGCCGCGGCCAGTCGATACGGTGTCATCGAGCCGACCAAAGCAAGATGGAGCTTCTTGACGTGTTGAGCATGACGGGATGTGAGATTAGATGGCAGCAGAAGGATTCGAACATACATGGCGCCAAGCAATAGCCCTACACGCTCGAGGCAGAACGGGAGTTCAAGAGAAGGAGGCCGTTGAATAGACAGAAGACATGTCGGTAGTGAACCGTCTTGCATGAGCCAGATTTTACTGACGCCTAAGGTGAACATGTTAGACGACTGGTCTTGTGCGATGAAGACGAACAGAGTTTGCACAGCATAGAAGCCAGGGGCTCCTGTTGAGAGTAAAGGTAACCGTCGAAGCGCCAAGGAGATTATAGAGAGTGCAACTGGACACTTTATTGTTCCAGCCCTTTTTGTAGAAACATCAACACCTTTGCATCCGACACGTCCACGTCCTGTTACGACCCCTCATCGTCGTGCCGGTCGTCTTGCAAACTCCTCATTGCGTACTGCATCATCGAGCGACCACACGATGCAGCCATAAGAGCAGAGCTACTGCCACCATTCGTTCCTTAGTCCGGCTGCTGCTCCTTTTCCACCATCCCCGTCCTTGACGAGGCCCGACGAGGCATACCAAAGCACACGACCTCGGACGACCTTGACGAAACACAACCCATCGCATAACGCATATTCAAGATGCATTTCGCTTTTCCTCCTCGCAAAACATCACATCCCCCGCCATATGCTGCGCGCTCAACTCGGTCGGGCTTCTTGCGCTACAGCCAGCTTCGGAATATCCTCATCCTAGCTGTTGGCGCTCTCGTGACATTATATCTGCTCTCCGGGCTCTTCTCCGGCTCAAGCACTGTCTCAATTCCTGCAGGAACACCCAAGGCTGTCGTTGTCACCACTCTCGACCCTTCGCTAA
Source organism: Aureobasidium sp. EXF-10727 (assembly GCA_023848595.1). Classification (NCBI taxonomy): domain Eukaryota; kingdom Fungi; phylum Ascomycota; class Dothideomycetes; order Dothideales; family Saccotheciaceae; genus Aureobasidium; species Aureobasidium sp. EXF-10727. Next base: position 56,403 of record SWBF01000051.1, read on the forward strand.
GTGAATCTTACAAAGCCGCCATCAAGGCCAATCGAAAGCACTATGCCGCTAAGCACGGTAAGCAGCCATGCGACCAACTCAGTCTACGCTCTTTTGCTGACAAGCTTCGATCTCAGGCTACGCTGCTTTCTTCCCCAACACGACCGACTACCCTCTCGGTGACAACCCGAGCTCATGGTCGCTCGTGCCTGCCATGCGCCACGCCATGGCTCTGTACCCTCACACCCCCTACATCTTCTACCTCACCAGCACGGCATTGATCATGAACCCTTCATTGTCAATCGAAGACCACATCATGGAGCCCCGCCGTCTCGAGTCCCTCATGCTTGTCGACAAGCCAGTCGTCCCTCCGGACTCGGTCATTAAGACTTTTTCGCATCTCAAGGGCGATCGCATTGACTTCGTCCTGTCGCAAGATAACGAAGGCTTGGCAGGTGGCAGCATGGTCATCAGATCAGGAGAGTGGGCCAAGTTCTTCCTCGACTCTTGGTTCGACCCTCTGTACCGCAGCTACAACTTCCAAAAGGCCGAAGCCCATGCCCTTGAACACATTGTTCAGTACGTCTTCCCTGCATTTTCTGAAACACTCATCCCAGCCAGCTAACAAATCTTCCACAGATGGCATGGTACAATCCTGGCCAAACTCGCACTCGTGCCTCAACGCATTTTGAATTCGTACACACAGGGCCCAGCAGAAGGCATCTACAACGAAGGCGATTTCGTCGCAAACTTCCACGGCTGCATTCGCGACTCGAAACGCAACTGCGAGGCAGAGATGCAACCTCTCCTCACCCGATGGAGGGAAATCACCGACCGCGAGCGATGATCAAGAGAAAGGAAACAGTGTGTATACGAGACAAGACATGTTCACGGCGTAAGGGTAGGAGTCAAAGAAATTTTCCGAAAGAGGAGTATAGATATCTACAAGAGGGAAATGGAGCAAAATACATATCGGCTCTGTATGTCAGGAAAGGATCGCGGATGTTCGAAATCGATTTTGTTTCGACTCATGTGGTTGGAGAAGCGGCTGTAGGAGTGTTTAACCATATCCATATCTGCCAGAAGAAAGACAAAAACATGAACCTTTTGTATATGAACATATCCCGTTCATTTCCTTTGTAACTCGTGAAAGCACTGGCTTGCTTTAAGATGACTAGCCTGAAGCCACTGAGACATCGAAAGTACAAAATCTGAAGCTTCGGTCGAGTTCATGTAGGGACAAATCCTACTACCTACACAGAGAGAGAGAAAAAAAACAGTCGAGACTGACAAGAAAGAGGCGACCATTTTTGACTCGTATGACGACTTTTGGAGACCAACCAGTCACACCCAGGTCCGCGATCGTGGTCTGAGATGAGAGGAAGACGAGGCTGTTCGAAAAGCGCAGAAGGTGATAAATCTTGACAGCTAGCCGCATTCTTTATAGGAGAGCATGACCTCTGAGAGAGGCAAGGGCAAGAAAGGCGAGAGGTGGATGTGTTTTACTTGACCTTAGGAAGTGCTCACCAACATCGTCTCTCGGTCGAGTACAAGACCAAGAGAAGAGGGAGAGCAAGGGCTAATGAGATGATGAGAGATAAGATGATCATATCTTGGCAACTTGGGAAGAGGGTGGGGAACAGGCAGTGAACAGCGGAGAGAATGATAGGCGAGAAGAATTAATAGCGAAAAAGGAAAATCGGAGCTATGGGTCTATCCATCTTGTCTGTTCCACTGAGCCTGTCGACAACAGAGGGAAACATAAAGGCCATCGCTCAAAAAAGACTCGGTTGTGAATAAGAGGGGAAAGCCTGAAGGGATGCAAAGCGGAAGGGAGAGCGGCAAAGAAAAGGAATAAAAGGATGGCAGAAGCGGTGTAGGATGAGAGCAAAGGTGTATGAAGATCCAGACAAAGGGAATGTACATGTTTGGTCGGTCATGTCTCTTGTGCTTCTCGGATAGATGCGTGCGGTATTGGAATCATGACTTTTTGTCTCATTGATGTGTAGTTTCTTCCCCAGTTTGCCTCTTTGCTCCCATCTACTCGGCATCATCGTGGTAGAATCTCTTCAGTAGGCGCTCGACAACCTTGAACTCTTTCTTTGCTTGCGCAATGGACACCTTGAGGTTGTCGAGGCAGACTTCGGCGTCGGGCTCGTCGCGTGTGCCCGTCTCGTCCTTGTGTGCGCCGTAGTGCTGGATCTTTTCGCAGTGGTCCTTGACTTTGGTCAGACCAAGTGTTGCACTACTACCCTTGAGGAAGTGACCGAGGGCGCTGAGTTGGGCGAGATCCTTCTTTTCACTGTTGTTTGAGAAGCCGCGTCAGCTTGGATTCTTGTCTTTGTTTGGCCGCTTGGCAGGTAGAGGGTTTGAGAGATACGCACATGTTCTCGTCCATCTTGTCGAATGTGCTGTCGGCTTGCTGGAAGAAGTCGAAGACGATACTCCTGCTGAAGTCTCTCTCATCTTCATCGTCGTCCATCTCGAGGATCTGCTCAAAGGTTGCGACGTCGATGTTGTCGCCAAAGTCGGAAAGTCCGATGGGACCATCCTCGTTCTGTTGGTGTTTACGTTAGCTCCGAGGTTCGCGAAAAGACGAGCGCTGGCCGTGTGTACCTTGATGTCAGCTGCAGGCATTTTGACGTGGTTTTGTCGGAGATTTGAAAGTCAAAGAGATCAAGTAGAGGCGTTCGCGGAGGTCGAGATTATGATGTTCGGGCAAGTCGCGTGGCGAGGGTGTTGACCTGTTGACTTTGTTGATCGCCTGACGGAGGTTGAGTAGTCCAAAAACAAGAACTCTTTGAGATGGCAGGGTCACGAGGAAGCTGAGCAGACGATGCTGTTCGAAGGGCGGCCGAGGCGTTCGTTTCCTCTTCAAATTCTGCACGGACGAATGACGTTTGGGAAGGGGTGCGTGTAGAGCTCGTAGCTGATATCGAGGGCCAAAGAAGTCGTGAGTCGTCAACAAGTCAAGACACACGAGACGTTGGAGTCGCAGGGGATGTCAGGATTTGAAAAGCAATGGAGACGAGGAGTCTGTGTATTAGGTTGTTCGGACAGAAGAGACGTCGAAGCCGTGCCCATGCCAGGTCAACGCATAACCCAGTAGTGCCATGGTGGGGTTGCCCTCGGCCAACTATAGAAAGATTTAACGACCTACCTAATCTCTGCGCGCACGCTGAACTCCCGGCACTGCCGTTTGTGCTACCATATCCCTGATTTCCCGCTCCACATGCCATGTATCTGGCGGTCTCACCGAACAATACAAACAGCAAATCTCAGTGAGGACTCCACATCTTTTGATTGCTGGACCCTCTCCTACTCTCCTTCTCTAGGTCCTCACTCTGCTTGGACACCAAGCATTATACAAGTCCCTCGAAAATGCTCATTCCTGAGATCAAAGAACCCAGCATGCACTTCCAGTTCACTCTCTTCAAATCGGAGGATTATGACGTCCTCGTGCTCTCATGCTTAAGAACCCCGAGTCTCCTCATCCTTCAACGTTTGGCTGTCTTTTCGCAACTCACCATTTTGCTCTATGTATTCATGTTCAGCTTTGACTGAGGACAAAGAAGATATCAAGAGGCAGTTTGTCTTCTTTTGTACCATGCACAAAAGACCCGTCTTCGCAGCATCTTCTCGGCAGATTATCCCAAAGAGAGAAAGCGAAGCGTCAAATTTCAAGCCACGATGCTGCCACTTTAGCGCCTATGATGTAACTGTTTCTGTCTGACGACGACCCCGCCGCGCTGTCTTTCTGAGGCTCTTCAACCATTCACCCTCTTTTCCGTACCCGGAGTTGAAGGCCGAAAGGTCTCCATGCTTCCAACTCTTGCAACATGTCCTTCTTCGTTTCTCAGGACATGTTCGAGAAAATGGTTTCTTTCCACGTTTCGATCAAACGGTGCTTCTTGTTTTTGTCTTTTGCGAGACAGAAATTGTCCTCTGCTCCACCGTTGAGCAAATCGCGGTGTGCAAAGCGAAACCAGAAAACACCTTGCCTCTTAGCGCGCCGCATTCGGGACTACTTCTGCGCCACATCTGCCACGCGATCCTGCTCTGTCCACAACCCGACGCTCGCGCAAGAGTGCGTCTCAGGGGCTGTTTGGACAAGAGCCTCGTAAACCGTATGTCGTGACAAGGTGCGTGCGCGCATGTGCGTCGACTGCATGCTGTCATGAGACAGATTGACACTTGGGGTAAACAGATATAACGTGCTTTATGAGCAAGCTATCTTCGTAACGTGATTGAAACTTTTTTTTGTTCTAAATCTTGTTCTACAACTTGCGTGTTCCATATCCTACATTACATACTTCGTCAAAAGGCAGATAGTCTGCTCCTGCTTTAACCAGTGACCTTGTAGATGGACTCGGCAAGACGCTTGACGTTGGCAGAGGTGATACCGGCGACGGAGATTCTGCCGTCCTTGGTGGCATAGACACTGTGCTCCTTGGCCAGGGCGTCCATCTGCTCAGGCTTGAGACCGGTGTAGGCAAACATGCCAATCTGGCTGGTGATGTGGCTCCAGTCGTGCTTGCTACCGAGCTTCTCGAGGTTCTCCTTGAGGAGAGCACGCATGGTGATGATACGGTCGGCCATACCCTTGACCTCACCCAGCCATTGCTTGTTGAGCTCGGGGTCGTTCAGGATAGTCGAGGCGACACGAGCACCGTGGACGGGAGGGTTGGAGTAGAGAGGGCGGACCAGGATCTTGATCTGGGAGTCGACACGCTTCTTCTCCTCGGCATCGGCGCAGACGATGGAGAAGGCGCCAACACGCTCGCCGTAGAGACCCTGGATGGTGTTAGCATGCGTGAATCCTACAAAGCGATCCAGGAAGACTCACCATGTTCTTGGCGAAACTCTGGCAAAGGGAGATCTGGTGGCCCTCCTTGATGAAATGGCGAATGGGGAAGGCATCCTTGTCAGTGTTACCACTGGCGAAGCCCTGGTAGGCCATGTCGAAGAAGGGGTAGTGGCCGTTCTCCTTGACAACATCGCTCAGAGCGCGCCATTGGTCCTCGGTGGGGTCGACACCAGTGGGGTTGTGGGCGCAAGCGTGGAGAAGGACAATGCTGCCCTTGGGCATGTTCTTGATGTCCTCGACCATACCCTCAAAGTCAAGACCAATGGTGTCCTTGTTGTAGTAGCGGTACTTCTCAACCTTGAGGCCCGAGTCCTTGAAGACGGCATTGTGGTTGGCCCAGCTGGGGTTGGGGATGTAGATGGTCTTGTCGCCGGGGTAGAAGCGCTCGAGGAAAGCACCACCGATTCTGAGGGCACCGGTACCAGAGATGGACTGGGTGATGACGATTCTGCCCTCGTTGAGGGGTGCCGAGTCGGGACCGTATGCGAGGATAGCGGCGGCCTTGGTGAAGTCGGGCACACCAGTAATGCCAGCGTATTCCTTGTCAAGGTTCTTCTTGACGACTCTTTGCTCGGCCTCCTTCACTGAGGGCAGGACGTAGGGCTTGCCCTGGTCGTCACGGTATGCGCCGACACCTTGGGAGAGTCAGATATTGTCTTTGCGTGATGGCGCAGGTGGATCGTACCAAGGTTGATCTTCTCGGGGTGGCTGTCAGCCTTGAAGGCCTCGGTGATACCAAGAATGGCCTGAATGGTCAGTTTGTTGACGTTCGTTGGGTCTCTGGAATTCGCTTACATCCTAAATTATTGCTGTCAGTATCGGTTGCCTTTGCGCTTATAAGCTGTTGTTACTCACAGGAGGGCCCTGGGGCACTTGCGACCAGGCCGAAGCGGCTCTAATGCTGGACTGCAATTGCAGGCGAAGCTTGGAAGCTTGAGCGGAAGCTCTCAAAGCAGTTCTGGATCCTGAAAGCATCTTGTCTGTGAGGGAGGGCTAGAATGACGAGAATGAGAAAAAGAAGAGTGACTCCAAAAGTTAAACACGCCAGCAATGGTCGTTCTGAATCCTGGAGACGAGAGCTGGGGCAATGACGGCCTCCGGTCTTGGCCGCGGTATCGGCCCTATCCGTGTGGAATGGTTAAAGACGCATGGACGCGTGAGAACCGACTTTAACCGATCCAGAGTGATAACACACGTCTTGAGACCTTCGCATATCAACGTCTCCCATACCAGCTGAAGCACGCCATTGCCAGAGTCCCAGATTCTGAGTTGTGATTCTGTCATACAACACGAATGTATAGCATCTTATCTTGAGAGAGCTTGCAGTCAAAAGCCAAGTAAATCGTTCCGTTGTCGCCATTGTGCACTGCGACGATTGTCAAATGGATAGGTAGGTATCTGGTCGAAGCAGCAGAGCCTTAGGTCTGATGAAGCTCATCCATGAGATTCTTTCCCCAAAGGTGAACCGACTGAAACAGACAGCTGTAGAAATGCACGGTACATACAAGAAACAGCAGAGTAACCGCTGAGAGCCAACATGTTAGCAGCTCTCTTTGGCTTGTTCTTTGTGTAGTATGCTATAAAAATGCACAATTATCTTCCAGGTCAATGGATGACCATAGAAATCAGGAACACAAGTCATTTAAAAGTCCGAGACAAAGTCACAAGCCATGATATACAGGTAGTGAAAGAAGACTCTGAGAAGCTAGAATGACTGAAATTCATGGGTTTCGAGCAAGAGAACGAAGCAAAGTAACCCGGCTCTGTTGAACAAAAGAAAAGACCAGCAAAATAAACCCTGTCCTTTCATCCCTCAACACCATCCACTCTCTCCTGCTCATCCTTCTGTGTCTGAGACGCGGCACCACGCATGTGAGGTGGAAGTACCTTCTTTCTACGCTCTGCACGCTGAGCAAGTTCTTTAAGTGTCAACTCAGGTTCCGCCTCCTTGGCAGTGCTCTTGAAAGTCACGTCGACGAGCGAGTCCCAATCAACAGACTTGCATTTGGGGAGTGGTGCATTAAGACGCTCAGCGCGAGCTTTGGCGGTAGCTTCCTCACGTGCAGCGATTTCAGCAGGTGTCTCGATCCAGGCGTCCAACTTTGCCTGCTGCTCGGCAGTGACTGGGACTGAAGGAGCTGCGCGAGGGGCGACACCTCTTGTGGCCAACTTGTTGCGAGGCGCGTTGCGTGTGGGATTGGTGTTACGGTAAGGAGATGCTCTAGTAGGAGCACGCTGTTGTTGAGTGTTCTGCTGGCGAGGTATGCGAGGACGCTGGTTCTCCTGCTTGTAGTATTGAGATGTAGTGCTTCTGACAAAGACATCGATGCGAGAAGTCTGGCTGTCGAGACCGGAGTCAAGTTTGCCCTTCGAGAGCTGACGAATGAGATTGTGAATTTCTCTGCGTTGATCACGTTTCAGAGGGACGGATTGAATTGTGGTAAAGGTAGCGGATGGAACGGGATCGTTGAGATAGAGTTGAAGCTTCTTTCTTGCATCACCCTCGAACATGGAGAGGAGACGTTGGGTAGGGTTGAGCGTGACGGTCATAAGGGTGGCACCGTGAGGATTGTTCATAGCAGAGAGCTTTTCCTGAAGGCTGCGAGACTTGATGCAGACGCGGAGCTGATCAAGGTCCTCAGCAGATAAGAAGACGATAGTGGGCGTAGTAGAAGGCATTTTTGCGTCGAATTGGAAGAGTTGGACGAGTCGGAGTACCGAATTGGAAACAATCAAGAAAGAAGATTCGACAGTTGTATGAAGGATGAAAGGACGAGAGGGACTTGGGACAGAGTTGTATGTTGCATGACCAGCCACTTGCTATTGTCACTAGTATTCAATAGCTAGTGAATAGCTTGCAAAGACGACAATAGCTGACAATAGCAGTAAAAGTTCCATGTGGCTGGCTGTGAAGGTGGAAGTGAGGATTCCAAGGAGTGAAAAGCGAAAGTGAGCCACTTTAGAATATATGCTCAACTCGGGGTTCAATCCCATTCCCTGCTCCTCAGACAATTGCCTACGACGACCAACATTGCTATAGTATGCTATAAGAATGCATAATCCTTTCTGAGATGGAGAAAAGCCCAAGGAGATGTTGCTCTCAGAGCCATTTCTAGGCCACTCATCCAATCAGGAAAATATCGTGCATTTTCATAGCATACCAGAACACTGTTGAGTATCGTGGGAGGAGGTCCAATCCCCATAATGTGAAAATACGAAGTTGTGAGCGATGCAGAAAAAATGCAATCAGAGTCGTTGATGCAACAGCAGTCGCACGTATACAGACCGGATGACCTTTCTATGCAATGTCGTGTATATCCATCTCAGAGTATTGTTCTCTGAAGCGTCTCACGAATGCTGTTCTCCCGCTGACTTCGTCGAAACTCGTATAATCTCGCCTCTGGTCTGGGAGCATCTGGTTGCGCGTTCCTATAGCTGTACTGTCACTGCCCTTACTACACGAATACATCCTGGCCAAATAACAATCAAGCCCCTGCGATCTCTCTGACAGCCACCTCCTTGTAAGCTTCTCCAATGACTTCTCCAGTTGGAGAAAGCTGCTTCTTGACACCCATTTCACAGATGGCGATCTTTGGGATAGGGATCCCAGAAGCCCAGACGTGAGATTTGTAGGCAGAGAGAAGGGACGTGGCGTCAATGTACAAAGAGGATTTTGCTGATGGACCGTGACCCGATGAAGCTTGATTGGCTTGCAAGGCGTCGTACGGGTTATGTTCTGATTGTGTAGCGTTGGTCTCGGTGTTTTTTGGTGTGGGACCCGTCTCGGACTTTGATTTCTTGCTCTTCTTTCGTCCTTTGACGTAGATTGTGTTTACGAGCGTGGCATGCAGTTTCAGTGGCCGCGTGTCCGGGACTAGCAATCCCGCGTCTGTAAAGGTCGTCCGTAGTGCTTGACAAAGAATCTGGAGGCGGTTCGTTGGGTCTTGGGGGCGGATGTAGAGGATACTTGTTTTGGATGGCGATTGCATTGGTTCCAGAGATTCGAGGGAGATGGTCAGGGGATCAGTTAAGAGGTGGGGTATCAAGTTTTCATCTGTATCCGAGGGAGTTTGAGATGCATGGTCTGGCTTCTGAGTGTCGGGGTCCGTGATGCTACGTGATTTGGTAGTGGTTGCTTCGTGAAGCAACTTATTCAGATCGAGAGATTGGAGAAGGGCAGTGGCTTGGGCTAGTTTTTGTTCGTCTAGACTCATAACACCAAGGGTCAAATGTAAAGAATCCAAGGGTCGGACTGCTTTTTCCGGTATCATGGATGATGGTCCTTGTCCAGCCTCAACTGGGCCAGTGGAACACACATGTTTTCTAAAATTTCCGACACTGGCTTCTAGCTGAGGCTGAGAAACGGAGGTTACAAGTGGAATGCAGAGAAAGTGCGTAAGAGAAGGCTTCTTGGATACATCCCTTTTCTTCTTTGCATGCCGAATCATGGCAGTATGAAAGCAATGATGGAGAGGGACTCTTTTAGGAAGGATCTGGTAACAAACGGCGCGAGGAGCACCCAGCATTACATATGCTAGGGTCAATGTATCAGAGCTCGAGAGACAGGTGCTTTCTCAAGATGACACCAAGCGGCAGGAGGACTTGATGCAGTTCAGAAAGTAGAAGTCGCGAGAATGGTATAGACGGGAAGTGCCGCCATGACGACGTGGAGCTCTAGATTTCCAACTCATGCGACCAGCTTTCTGCTTGCTCACCACGACAAGACATTTCGACCATCAGCCATGGCAGACGTCGACACGGAATCGCCGGCACAGCGTGCAGCTCGTCTGCGCCGTGAAAAGCGCAATGCGAAGATCCAGGCCGAGGGCTCAGACAGATTGGCAAGAATCACGCAGTTGAGTGGAAGACCGGCTCCTGCGCCTGAAGAACGTATGTCGCGTGCAATCTAGACTGTTAAAGAGTGGGCTGTACTGATATCCTTGCAGCATCCATGACACAAACCCCTACAAAACCCGCACAAGCCACTGCCACCATGACACCACAGCATGCATCCGTCGAGGACCCGGACGAGGTCGACATTTCCGAGCACTACTGGACACCCACTCCCTCAGACCAGACTCAACTCGCCCGCCTACAGCAACAACAGCAACAGTCTCCCTTTGCACGACCAGGTCAGCAGGACGAAGACCCCATGCTCAAGATGATGCAGTCGTTGCTCAGTGGAGATGCCTCAGCAGCGGGCGGCATCCCAGACTCTGCCATGGACGACCTGCCCCCCATGCTCAAGGCTATGATGCAAGGTCAACGCGCAACTCAACAGCAAGCCTCACCACCCACCGGCTCGACCTACCTCTGGCGTGTTGTCCACGCTCTCTTCGCGCTCGCTCTGGCCATCTACATCGCAGCCAGCGGTACTTTCAACGGCAGCAAGCTCTCGCGTTCAGCATCGCTCCAAGAGTCAGACTTTGGCCCTAGACTCTTCTACATGTTTGCAACTGCCGAAGTGGTGTTACAGTCGAGTAGATACTTTATGGAAAAGGGAAGATTGCAAGGAAGTGGATGGCTGGCTACGATTGCGAACTCGGGCCTAGTGCCTCAGCCATACTCCAACTACATTAGCATGTTGGGCAGATATGCCGTCATCTGGCAGACGATTGTTGCAGACGCCATGGTTGTTGTGTTTGCGCTGGGCTGTCTTGCTTGGTGGAACGGTATGGCTACTGCTTGATTGGTGGGCTGTAGTCTCTGTAATCTTGCAGTAATTCATGATTGATCCAAACTACTCGTCTTGCCGTCTCTCCAATCAATAGACTGCCTTCTGATTTGTTTGGTGCTCTCTCTGGAAATGCTGCCTGCTGGATTCACATGCTGCATTTTCATAGGTCCAATATTCCATACATTGATTCTTGAGATACAAGCAGCCGGCGAGCTTGGTAAGGAACCCGAAGGTGCAGCCATTGTATTGATTTGTTTGCTGCTCTCTCTGGAAACGCTGCCTGCTGGATTCAAATGCTGCATTTTCATAGGTCCAATATTCCCTACATTGGTTCTTGAGATACAAGCAGCCGGCGAGCTTGGTCAAGAACCCGAAGGTGGTAAAGGAGACGGAATAGGTGCGGTGGTCAGTGCAACTCACATGTCAATATGCAGTGTGGTGACTGAGAAGATGTAGAAACGCCATGTGCCCTTTTGTACAGACCCAAAAAAGATTTTGGTAATCCCAGCATCCAACAAACGCCATGCAGAAAATGCCGTCTCTTCCCGCCCAGAACATAATTTTACACGAATTGATTCGTTTCTCAGACGGCCGAGGCAACATCGCCTCTTGCCTGGGCCAACAGAGCCTCCTCTCTCTTCTTCTTTTCTCTGACTTCCAAACTGAGCTTGCTGTCCTTCTGGCTGCGAAGTCGTTGCTCCTCGAGCGAGCGCAATGTCTCCAACTCTTCCTGTGTAGCCTCGACCTGTTTCGCGCTCGTGATCTTGATCAAGTCTGCGAGAATGTTTTCTTGGGTGCGATTGGTCATGTCGATCGTCTCTGTCCTTGAGCTGGGCGAGTAGTTGCTAGGTTCCTTGTCACCGCTCGTGCTTGTGGTGGGGGCAGCACCGCTGGTCGGCGAGGCTTCCGGATCGGCAAAGAAGATGGTCATGAGGGCAGGGTCTGTGTTTAGGGCGGTGCGGTCGAGAGTCATGGGGATGGCCGGGTTGTGGAATTTCAGACGGATGAGTTCGTGGCGCCAGAACTTTCTTGGGCCCATGTGGCCGCCGTTGATTTTGGGAGCGAAGCGCATGTGGATACGGGAGACTTCCTTGGGGAGGACTGCTGCGCCAGGGCCGAGGCGGATGGCGAGAAGCTGTGTTTCTAGGTCAATTGGGTGGTGGGCGGCGGGTGGTGACGAGGGTGGTGTACCTTCTGCGGAGCTTGTCAGTAGTGGTCGAGGCAGAGAATGGTTGTAGGACGTACAGTTTGCAGCTTGCGCATGCGCTGCAGTAATGAGACCATGGCGGGCAAGAGTTGTGTGTGTCTGTCTGAATTGATTGCAAGAGCCATGTCCGTAAAGTTGCGGCCGTCTTGGACTGGCGGGCGGCCGAAGTTTGTCCGCTACTCTGGTGCTCCATCTTCAGGACGGTTAAACAGCTATCCAACCCTTTCAACTTCCATCTACCCATCTTGCATCATGTCGGTTGCCAACGGAGGACCTCTCGCGACCACATCGGGCGGCATGAAACCCGTCCAAATCGCCCAGGTCAAGGGAAACTCGCGCGAAAACCGCACCGCTGCACACTCGCACATCAAAGGCCTGGGTTTGCGCTCAGATGGCCGCGCAGACACCAATGCCCAGGGCTTCATCGGCCAGGTTGCTGCCAGAGAGGTTGGTCGCCTGTGATTCTTACGCCACCTCAATGCTCACATGTCACAACAGGCTGCAGGTGTCGTCGTCGACCTGATCAGAGCAAAGAAGATGGCCGGTCGCGCTGTCCTCCTCGCCGGAGGCCCTGGAACTGGAAAGACTGCCCTCGCCTTGGCCGTCTCGCAAGAGCTGGGAACAAAGGTGCCTTTCTGCCCCATCGTCGCCTCCGAGGTCTACAGCACCGAAGTCAAGAAGACCGAAGCCCTGATGGAGAACTTCCGCCGTGCAATTGGTCTGCGTGTACACGAAACAAAGGAGGTCTACGAGGGCGAGGTCACCGAGCTGACCCCTGAAGAGGCCGAGAACCCCCTCGGTGGCTACGGTCGCACCATTTCACACCTTCTCATCACTATGCGCTCTGCTCGCGGTACCAAGAAGCTACGTCTGGATCCCAGCATCTACGAGGCCATCCAAAAGGAGCGCGTCCGCGTCGGAGATGTCATCTATATCGAGGCCAACACCGGTGCCGTCAAGCGTGTCGGTCGCAGTGATGCTTTCGCTACCGAATTCGATCTGGAAGCCGAGGAGTACGTCCCTGTGCCCAAGGGAGAGGTCCACAAGAAGAAGCAAGTCGTCCAGGACGTCACCCTTCACGACCTGGATATCGCCAACGCCCGTCCTCAAGGTGGTCAAGATGTCATGAGCATGATGGGTCAATTGATGAAGCCTCGCAAGACCGAAATCACAGACAAGCTGCGCGCAGAGATCAACAAGGTCGTCAACAAGTACATCGACCAGGGTGTCGCAGAACTCGTGCCCGGTGTCTTGTTCATCGACGAAGTGCACATGCTCGACTTGGAATGTTTCACCTACCTCAACCGCGCTCTCGAATCTTCAATCTCGCCCATCGTCATCCTTGCATCCAACCGCGGCTCTACCACCATTCGCGGAACTGACAACCTCATTTCTGCTCATGGTATTCCTCCGGACCTTCTCAACCGCCTCCTCATCATTCCCACACATCCTTACTCGGCCAACGAGATCCGCAGCATCGTCGCAACCCGCGCACGTCTCGAGTACAGCAGCGCCGCACCGCCATCTCTGCAAGCCGACAAGCCCGGTGCCGCTCAAGGCCTCGTGCAAACCACTCAACTCGCCGACGAATCGCTGGATCTGTTGACCAAGCACGGAGAGCGCGTGAGTCTGCGTTACGCCATCCAACTCCTCGCACCATCTGCCATTCTCTCGCGATGCAGGGGCTCCGACAACAACATTGTCACAGCCCAAGATGTCAACGAGGCTGTGGATTTGTTCTGGGATGCCGGTCGTAGTGCCAGTGTGTTGAGAGAGCAGGGTACCAGTACTGGTTTCATCTCATAGGAAAACATCTCGGTTTAGCATGTGGCATTTAATCAACGTTTTGGGGAGCAGGTGTTAATGGCGTAGACTCAAATGGCGATATGGGGAGCGGCCTCGCAAAAGCGGTAGTATTGTACGATTCGAAATGATATCAACTCTTGACCAACAAAGAAATCAATCATGAACATTCGCTTGTGCTGTAATGTTTGCTCTACTTACACAATACGATCATTGTGGTCTGTTGGTCGTCGCCGGACGCAAGAAACTAATATGGCCAGGGTCTTCCCCAACCCAGCAATGACGAAGTCCTGCGACTCCACATGTTCCAATCGCAACCAGACCTTTGATCTGCCTTTTCGACCTTCACATCAAGAACAACCACAACAGCAATCATGTCTCCAACACTCAAGCGCAAGCCCTCTCCTTTAGAAGATGAATCACTGGCCGAATCCTCCAAACGTCGCTTCACAGAGACCACCACCGACGATGCAGCACCACCACAAGACAACGACATGACCTCAACAGCCGCATCCTCAGCAGCACCCACACCGACATCAGCAGCAGACTCTACAACAAGCACATCTCAAGCCGACCGCCTCGCCCGCTTCGCCGCCCTGCGCAACAGAAACAAATCCTCGCGCGACGACAATCGCAAAGCCACAACCCTAGAAGTCTCACGCGCCTCCGCCGACCCCGGTGCTCTGGCCTCGCTATCCCGTCGCAAGGAACGCGCCTCGGAAAAACTGCTACACGCGCAAACACTCGAAGACGGCGACGACTGGGACCGCAAACGCGCCTGGGACTGGACGGCCGAAGAATCCGCCGCGTGGGACAAGAAGCAAGCAAAGAAAAAGGCGCACCGCGACAACGTCGCGTTCCAAGATTTCAGTCAGGATGCCAACAAAATCTACAAACGCCAGGTCCGGGAAATGAACCCAGACGTCTCGAATTACGAGGCAGAGAAGATGGCTGCCGTTGAGAGGGCTGCTCAGTCAGGAGGCTTGGAGATTGTAGAGACGGAAGACGGAGAACTGATTGCTGTCGACAAGGACGGCAGTTTCTACAGCACAAAAGACTCGACCGAGTTTGTGGGGAACAAGCCGAGTAAAGAAAAGATTGACAAGTTGGTCGGCGAGATACAAAAGGCCGAGGAGGTCAGACTCAAAAAGAGGAGGGAGAGGAGTGGCAAGGAGGAAGATGGTGATGTTACGTACATCAACGACAAGAACAAGCAGGTGAGTCGTGCCGAAAAGAAGGAACCAATGCCGAAGAGTATGCTGACAATGAACAATAACAGTTCAACCAAAAACTGGCGAGGTTCTACAACAAGTACACTTCAGAGATCAGGGACAGCTTCGAGAGAGGTACTGCTATTTGAGCTGCTTAAATTGTCTCGACATCACACATCAACGTCAACATGCTACACCACGATTGAAGAAATCCAGGAGACTGAAAGAACAATGAAACATTATCCGTCTTGGTTTTGGAAGCGAAAGTATTGACGGAATATCTCCTTGGCCTATCAGAGGTAGTAAGGGGTGCAAGACATGTCTCTATAGATGACTGCTACAGCATGGGAATGATCAAGACCCCTGTTGACGACATAATAAAGTCAAAGAACGTGACTATCTCTAGGACATTGAGCGAAAGGAACATGGTCACGATTAGACTGTCAAAAGGTCAAAGACGCCCAAGGAGACAAACAGTTGAAGGAACAAGAAACAAGATAGTTTGGGGTGGGAATCATTTTGAAATTTAGCACTCGTCTTCCCCAGTTGCCAGACCGCTAATTGAGTAACAAAACGCCGGTCATGTCGCAAGCAAGACTTTTCATAGCTAAGAAGAAAACATTTAAGCGGAGCGCTCGAGGTCCTTCTTGAGGGTACCCATGAACTGCTTCTTCTCGGCGGGGGTCTGGTAAGCACCGTGACCGAACTTGGACGAGGTGTCGATCCACTGGGTTGTGTTAGTATGATGTGGTAAAATGAATCAAAAATTGCTTGACGTACCTTGAGCTCGACCTTCTCGGTGGCGCGGCGGGCAGTGTGGATGAACATGGACTTGCGGAGAGTGACAACGCGCTTCTTGACACCAGGGACGGAACCCTTGAGCATAAGGAAGTCGTTGTTGATCTCTCCGTAGCGGACGAAGCCACCCATGGGGGTGATGGTCTTCTTGGAGACATCGAACTCGGTCGAGGCGTTGCCAGCATCGTCACCGCGGCCAATACGGTAGATCTTGTGGTTGACCGAGGTACGGTGGTGGTAACCGTCCTGACCAGCACGGGCAACGGTCCACTGGACTAAGAGGGAATTAGTATAACAGAAAAAAGTGGTCAGGTCAGGAGACAAAACATACCGTGCGAAGGGTGCCAGGCACCGATACAGGCGACCTTGCGGAGACCCTTGTGGGTCTTTCTCGGGAGCTTCTTGGTGCCCCAACGGGAGGTAACACCAGAGAAACCGTGACCCTTGGTGACGGCAATGCAGTCAATCATCTCGTCCTTCTCGAAGATGGAGCTGATCTCGATGGGCTTCTCGAAGAGGCCGTTGGCGAAGTCAACCTTGTCGGCAACGGAGCCACCGTTGACCTGGATCTCCATAAGGTGGGCCTTCTTCTGCTTGAGAGGGGTCTTGTGGATCTGGGTGTGGGCGAGGACACGGACGACGGTGCAGTACTTCTTGATGCGCTCGAGGTCACGGGTGACGGACTGGCCAGCGTTCTCGGAGTGCTTCTTGGCGTACTTGGTGAAGGCCTTCTTCTTGGACTTGTACCAGTTCTTGTAGAAGCGACGCTTGACCTCGTCGGACAAGTGCTCGGCCCAGACGGTGGTCAGGGAACGGAGACCACGGGGAGTCTCGATGTAACCAACAAGACCGACGGCGACCATCTGGAGGGTGTGTTAGTAGGTGTTTCGAGTCGAGTCGGGCGATTGAACAGGTAGCGTACGGGAGGGGTCTCGATGATGGTGACGGCCTCAACGATCTCCTTCTTGTGGAGCTTGGCACCGGGACGGTCGAGGTCGCGGACGATGGTGGACATGCCGGCCTTGTAGCCCATGGCAGCAGTCAAGTGGACGGGCTTCTTGGAGTCATCCTTGGGGAACGACTTGGCCTTACCGCGGTGGTGGACGGTTCTCTTGCGAGGAAGGAAGGCCACTGCGTGCGCGCGTTAGCAATTGATCCTGGCGAGCTGGCGATGGCGGTGTAGGCGCTGGTACTGACAAGAGCCGTGACGGGGAGCCTCGAACTTTCTGTGCGACATGTTGACTGCTGTGGTTAGTGACAACGAGGATGACCTGGAAAAGCGAGAGAGCTGGAGGCCGATGAAATTTGCAAAAGCCCAGAGTGCAAGTCTTGGCACGGTGGTCCTCGCTTAGCCCCTGCGCACTCACACGTCATGTGATTTTGTCTATCGTCTGCACTTTTCGACTCTGCTTTACCTGCTCGACATCCACAATTGTTCAATGCTTTATGAAGGGGTGGCAAACGACAAACATTACGTGATTTCTCAGTTTTGCACCCTATGTGGAGTCATGGATGGCGAATTGTCTCGAGGTTTGCAAAGCGAGAGAACCGCCAAGGCGAGTGCTTCAGAGAGCAAAGAACTCGTCTATGAGCACGCGACTCACTCCAGTCGAGACATCTTCTCACCGCTTGCAACGTAATGTAGGTCATACTGCTGGTGAACACTTTTTGGAAAGCTAGATTCCTTCTGATGTTGGCCGAGAGAGCTACAGGTAAGGATGAAGCACTCGGTTGCAGTCAGAGTCCAGTCAGAGCCAGCCAATGCTGCTGCCGATAATTCTCTCAATAAAGATCAAGGTATTTACTTACGGCCTGTTGTGTAAGATTCAAGCCTGCTTTACAAATGATATTGCATGCACTTCTGGCTTCAATTCTCGAAGACTGTGAATACCATTCTTCCCTCCACCTTCCATCCTCCAACATCACCAACATGGATGGCCTTTGTCAGAATGTCAGTGACGCCAACCCTTCCAAGGATTCCCCTCCTCAGAAGCCTTCCATCAAGGGCAGCGTCCGCAAGAAGAGCACCCCTCTTCTCTTTGGTCAGATCTTTAGATACTGTGCACACGTTCCACATCTCTACAGCTGAAAAGGCACCGATCACGACTGGAACAAGAGTCGCCCTTCAAGGACTGTCGCATGCTCAAGCTCTCCGACTAGCAGATCTCCCTGGTCACAGTTTCGGCTTGGATCGGACTGTGCATGTTTCTAGATGATTACTGCCTCTGCATCGCCACAAGGAATGTCTGGCGATGAGTAAGAGGATGTGGCCGGTATGATTTTCTTCCTGCTCAAGGGCTAGTCGCAAGTCTGACCATATCAATGCACGATATACTCAATAATTAGAGCAATCTCCGTTGGGAAGGTCCTTTTCTGCTGGCCTCTCTTTGAACAGACCTCTAGACACAATCCAATTGTGTATGTTCATGACTCGGTGATTGCTATGCATGATCATGAGAGATATTCGAGGAATGTGGGCATGAGGAAGTATAGGGTGAGAAGAGCAACAACTTCCGCACTGGCTGTTAGTCTTTCCCGTTACACATCGACAAGCATTGAAATCGCACATGTGTCACCATGGACGGGCGACGACTACTACATGTCCATGATATTGTGGAAAAATGGAGGATCTGCAGTCGATAGTGAAACAGTGCGACCTTCAAGCAGATGAGATGGTCCGTGCCTTGGATCCATTGAAGCAACCCGAAATAGCCTTTGGATCAAGTACCCTGGACGCGTTCGCCGGCGGCTGATAGGAGTCATCGACTCCCAAAGAGCCTTTCAGTCTCTTCCGTCGCAAGTGTCGACAGAAAACGCATATACCGAGTCGCATCACTGACCTCCAGAGCGTCAATGAGCCGAGAAGGACGAAGCAGGACCGCAGAAGACAGACCAGACCAAAAGACCAGCCGGCTTGTAGGTGCATAGATATTCGAAACGAGGGTCTGTGGCCTCAAACCTTCTTGTGTCGCAGGTGTCCACTTCGTACTCCTCTCGAGCTACATGTCAAGACAACAGCTCGTGAGCTAATCGTCTCTGGAAACACTCAGTCCTTCAACCGCGAACTGTCCTCGTGCTCGAACCACCCCTCACACGATAACCTGACTTGCTGTAATTCTTCCTCGGCGCATACATGAACGGAAGAAGCTAGTCCAACACACATGTCGTGGCGACCGGTCAAGAACATCGTGCATGCTGTGTGCGTGCAGCGATTCGAAGCCACTCACCCCAATGATATCGCCCTCGACATCGGCGACGATGTCTATGTTACTGAAGTAGGCGGCACCACCAATGAGTGGTGTCGGGGCTGGCTACTGTCGCAACCATCTATCATCACAGGTCTGGACTGCCGGGATGGCCAACCAATCATGCCGCGAGCATACGCTGGCATCTTTCCGCGCAATTGCATTGAGGTCCGAGAAGTCCTAACCGAGGAAAATGAGGTTGCAGAAGAAGAGAAGGGACCATCGAATACTGCGCAGGCGAATGGTGGTGCTCAGAATGGGCACGACCCTCTGGAAGCATCGAACAATGCACCGCGAAGGGAAAAATCCAAGAGGAGGACACGTTTATTGCCACACAAGCCCAACGATACTCAACTCCTGCCCATGGAAGTGCAGCCGAGACCAGTGGGTGCCCTCAAAGAAGAAGCTCCGCTGCCTGCCCTTCGCATCGGTGACGCGACCCCCTTCTCCAACGAAGAACCTCTGGTCGATGAAATTTCCTCATGCCTGCGCGAGTGGCATTCTACCCACGTACACCACTTGATTCTCAACCATGAGTACGACCTCTTGGAAAAGCTATCCAACCTGGCTGGCAGACTGGACAATGCACGCAAACAGCTGATACACGACCTTCTGACCGAAAAAGAGCTGGAGGCTTTGAGAGAGCGGACAGTCTGGGATCTGGTTGATGGAAACAAGCTGCTTCAAGGGGAAGTCATCGTGCGAAGTCCCCAAGAGAAAGGTCGTATTCTCACTGCGGAGGACAGTATTCCGGAAATGCTTGAGTTACAGGCACTGATGAGCATGCGTGATCGGCCTCCTCCTCCACCTGCTCAAGAATCCTTGGTCTCGCATTTACTGGTTGATTTGAAACAGACTGGTGATATGGGTGGCGAGGCTGGCGTTTTGCACATGTATCTGTGTCGTCAAGCATCAGATGCTGTACCGCGTGCTGTGTCTGAGGTCTTCGCTGTGGAAGTGCCTTTCGATCGGCACTCCATCGAAAACCTTACTCCTAATCAGTTGCCAAAAACGCTGTTCACGGACTTGACCAAGGCGGAAATAGGTAGTGCGACCGATCCGAGCTCTCACCTATACCTAGTCTGTCTGCTGCATCGAGAGGAAGCTCCCAGGAAACGGGCCATCGCACCTTCCCAAGCAATACCACAAGCAGATCGACCCGAGTCTCACAGCCGATCAGAAAGTACGGGAGCGCGTCGCAGCTTCCTATGGGGCAGTCAACGTGGCCGCAAGACTCTTGAACGTAGTACTTCTCGAGACCAAGCACGACCGCCGACTCGAGAATCATCACGATCAAAGATGAGAGGCCGGCCACAGACGCCTGTTGTGGTAGATGCACAAGGACGGCCCGCGACAGCAGAAAAGAAATTGAGACGCGTCATTGGGTATGGCGCAGTTGAGATTGGCGAGCTCATTCGTCAACATGGCAACACAGTTCACAACATCGCACTCTGGACTCCAGCTGAGGCTTTCGAGGAAGTCATCGAAGAACCTGTCGTCGGGGCAGATGGCTGGGAAGATGTCATCAAGAACCTCGTCCGCAGTCCGATGGGTAGCTTCACTAGAGCATCCTCAGTGGGCAAGTTTCAGCTCGATCTGCATGCCTTTGCTCATCCAAGCTCCGATGTGCTCATCAAAGACCACCCTGCTTTGTTGAGGGATGTCTATTGCACTCAAGCACTCAATCTGTCTTCTGGATCGGCGCAGCAGCGTAGTGATGTTTACCTCACTCTGAAAGAGCCGATTCTGCCATCAGGTGCTCGCTGCTTCCATCCACAGGAAGGGAGTGTTGCCATACCTAACGAAGCGGACTTGAGAAACTTGCAACTGACGCTCGAGGTGCGGACCGAGGCTGGAAAGCGCATTGAGAACTCTGTCTGGCCAGCATCAAATCGTCCACCACATACTGCTTATAGAACATCAGCCATTGATCGGAGTGAAATCTGGAATCAGACAATCCGCTTGTCGGTCCTCAATGAAGACCTGCCACATGCTCATGTTGTTCTCAGTATTGCGGAGGGCAACCAGTTTCCTTTCGCATTGGCCTGGATACCTCTGTGGGATCACCATGGTGCTGTGTGCACCCATGGCCAACAGATACTGGCTCTCTGGGATTACAGTGAGTATACGGCTAGTACTGTCCATGGCAGAGGCGCTTATCAGATGCTACCATCACGTCTGGATCAGCTCCAAATACAGGAAAATACCCCGATGGCTGCATTGTCAGTAGATGTTACGCTCAGCAGCAGTACCACACCTCAGGATCCGACCATTAGCTCACTTCTACAATGGGATGGGACGACGGTGCAGGGTCTGATGCCTCTATTGGGAGGATTCAAGCAGGCCCCAGATGCCGAGATTGTCAAGTTCTTCAAACCCGTTTTGACAGCGCTTGACAAGATCTTCGATGTATTCTACCGTGTGGTCGATGATACTGGAACAGGTGCCAATCTTGGAGAAACCTTCACTGAGCGAGCGTTGTCATGTCTGGTGCATATTCTACATCTCACACGCGATCGTCGCTTCAACAGTACGAAGGGTCTATTCGATGAGTACATCCACGAGCGTCAATACTCACAAGATGCTTCCAAGGGCGTGTGTAGGGCTTTGCGTGCCTTCATTAGCAGACCTTATGAGGTCGACGACGCGCGGGAGCTTCGCAGCACCTTGAAAGTCTCTGGCCAAGTCATCAAATTTGTGACGAACCGCAGCCAGTCTGGATCGCCACGTAGCATTTCATCCTTGAACAATGCTGTCTCTTCTGTGCTGGTGGCACTAGTGAACCTGATGCGCAATCCAAGAGAGGATCTCTACGGAACCCAGACGATACTGATGCAACATTTTTCTTCATGGCTACCTGAGCTTGCTCATGTCATGACTCCTGATGATATCCTGGATGTCGTCGATAATATGATGAATGCATCAGCCAGCAAGAAGGGCGGTCTACGCGTCCACAGACTGATCATGGTCAAAGAATTATCTGGTCAAAAGACTTTCTCTACTCCTGAGGCGCTGCCCAAGCTCCATGCTTTGACTATAGGATGGCTTGAGGACTACTGGCCAGATGCGTCTGACTTGACCGAGCAAAAGATAGAGGGCGTCAGAATGTGTTGCTCGATCCTACGCACTCAGCAAGCGCAAATCACCAATTCTGCACAGTCCCTGCATTACATCTGGAGACTCGTAGAAGCATATCACATCATCAACGATTATCGAAAAAGTGGAACCGATGGGAGAGTATCCTCCTTGTCCATCAATAGGTCGAAAAAGTCCCTTTCGTATCTTTTCCCGGACCATTATCCTTTCCTTAACATGGCCGTGGATACGCCAAATGTGCCTTCCGAGGTCTTGATGGAGATTGCTGCTGTGCTAGACTCTTTCTTCCAGAAGGGGTCACCGCAAGGTCAGCTTTTCATGAGTGGAACTCCGTCTGACTCCAAGATGATGCAGCAAGATTTCCTGATGAAGGCTTTCCAGGTGCTCAAATCTGTTCACAACGGAGAAGCTTTCCCCACGCAGTGGCTCAGTCTACATGTTACGCATGCGAAGGTTGCAATTCGCGCTCTTCAGTGGTTGCTTGAAATTCTCTCTACGAATTTTGTGCCTTCTGAAGATGATAGTGGCGTCAACGATGTCATGGAGTTCAATCCGGATCTCTGGGAACTTTGGTTCCAGATTTTGATTGACCTTGCTCTCGGCAGAATGGTTTCAATGGAAACATTTACCGAACAAACAAGACGAGCCATCTGGACGATTGGCGGCGACATTCGCGCAGACGCTGCCGATCTACTACAGAGAGGCTGGGCCTGCTTAGGCTGGCAAGCACCGCCAGAGTATCTCCAAGTGCTCTATCCCATGGACCGAGTTGGTGGGTACCAAGTGGGACTGTCTACTGAGGTGGTCCCATCTGTCGTCAGACTATGTATGGGACTTCACGACCAATTGCAGTCTGTTGGCCTTGACATACTGCGATCTATCGTCGTCAGCGAATGGCAATTGAATGAGAATCTGGCCGTGGTCCAAGCAGCCATCATCAATGCATTCGATACTATGCACCGAGAAGATACCACGATACAGAGTCCTTTCGCATCTGCTTTCCTGGAACGACTTGGCAAACACTTTGTCGTCATCAGAAACACTGAGTTGAACGTGCTTTATGAAGCTGTTATGGAAGTCATTGCAGAAGTGGGTCGGTTGTTCAATGTATTGGCTGATTTGGGAGATGTGAGAGACCCGGCCTCGCGCATGGTGCAGCTACTTCGTCTCATGGAGTTCTTGCGGTTGAGTGGTCAGGACGAAGCATACGTGTGCCGTATTCACGAGCTTGCGGAGCTCCACGTCCAGGCCAAGAATTATTCCAGCGCGGCATGCACGCTAAATCTTCACGTCGAGGTATTGAATGAGAGTCAGCCTTCCAAGGCTCTCGCTCCAGCGAAAATACCTGGACTCGAAACCCCTGCGGAGTTGGTGCAATCACGTAAGGATCGTCTATATCGGACAATGGCTACCTACTTCGAGAAAGGTTATTGTTGGGAAAACGTCCTCAAGACTCTCAAACAGCTTGCTGGGGGTCGCGAGGCTACTTGGGATGCTGCTGGTATCGCGCAAGTCCGTTTCGACGAAGCACGCATTTACAATACCTTGGCTGCCGGACCGGTACCCCTGCCTCGTTTCTTCCACGTTGCTTTCAGCGACCACGAACTCTTCCCAGACTCTGTACGCTGTCAGAACTTCATCTTTGAAGGTCCTGCAAACTGTGACAGGAAGAGTTTCTCGGCGTTACTCCAAGTGCAATATCCATATGTCTCAAACCTGGGACCAGACTACTCGCATCCTACAGCGTCGGTACAAGACCCCGCCGTCAAGATCAGCCCTGTCACTGTATACAAGAATCAGTTGCATCCTATCAATCAGCAAGGCGGCGTTGCACCAGGTTTCAGAGAACACTGTTTGACCACGCAACCTATAGCATTTGCAATGACGAGTCGTCATGACAACCCCTCTGTCAGCGTGGTCGACCAAGTCGTTGAGAAGACGGTGTTCTATACGCAAACTGCATTCCCGACAGTATTGTCGTACAGCGCTATCATCCGAGAGGAGAGAGTAGTCTTGACACCTGTGCAAGCAGCCATCGATCGCACCCAGCGGAAAACGCTGAATGTAGCAGTTGCAACCCACTCTACTGCCAGCAAAGGAGAATCGCACGTAGAAACACTGATTGACACTGTTCAATCGAGTGTGGACACAAGCACCAGCGGAAGTGTAGCCGAATATCACAAGTTGCTCGAATCGCTTCAGTCGCGTCCCGGAACAGGCAGTACCGCCAACAATACCATAGCAGAGGTCCAAAGTGTTTACCACGATGCTTTTGGCGAGCCAAAAACCAAAGAATCACAACTACGAGATATCCTCATCATCTCTCTTGAGGACCATGCGCGTAGCATTGAACTCGCCATATCTTCTCCCTACATCCCTACACACATCAAGGAGATGCTACGAGCGAATTTCGAAGACAGCTTTCTGATGGAGTTGTATGCGATGTACCCTTCGAGAGATTGGCGAACGAGATCTGTGGCGTGGCAGAACACAGAAGTGCCGCAGCCTGCGTCGATGCGGGAAAGAGCACCAAGCGATGTTTTGACCATCGACACACAACAAACCGAGCAGACGGCACACAAACCCAGAGGTCGACGTGCCTCTATCAAGAAGAGGTTGAGCTTCTTGAGCTTGGGCAGCAAGGATAAGAATGGTGATGGTGGGACGAGGAGTCACAGTAGGGCGAGCAGTCGGACGAGGTTTTAATGTCGGAGATTGCGAGATCGCTGGTTGATATGGATAGTTTCTTCTCTGTTTTCTTTTCGTTGATCTTTTCAACTACTGTCTAGATACCCTTTTGCTACCTTGTATATCGTCGTTGTAACACAATACTGTTCAGAATCTACATTTTTCAAGGCAACCGCACCAAGCTTTTGTGCATGCACATGTGACGCAACCCTGGCAAGCCAAAAGCCGACTTTGACAACTATCCATCTCTCACGTAATCATTTGACTATCAAGACGCTTTACATGCGCACATTGAGACCTATCTCATCACTGATCCGAACGACCAACATCCCCAAAATGTCAACTTCGCAAACAGTAAAAACACGTATCCTGATCATCAGCGATACACACTCCACGCCTCTTACACCTGCCTCATCCTCCCAACCTTTCCGCCACCCTCTCCCCTCGGCAGATGTCCTGATCCACTGCGGTGATCTCACCATGGAAGGTCTGACTTCCGAGTACCACAAGACTCTGGATATGCTTGCTGCCATTGATGCACCGGTGAAACTGATCATTGCTGGTAATCATGACAGGACTTTGGACAAGACCTGGATGAAGAACCATGAGAGATTATTACGGGGAAAGCAGTGGGAGCAAGCATATGATGAAGCTCGAGAGATGTGGTTTGGGAAAGCGGGAAGGGCAAAGAAGGAGGGAGTGACTATGTTGGAGGAGGGGGTCCATGAGGTTGAAGTGGGGAATGGAGCAATATTGAAAGTGAGTGGGTTTTTGATTCTTTTCATTATCATTTCTCGTGTTCTTGCATCGTTGCAAGAATGTCTTGGTCCACCTTTGAGAAGTATCACTCGAAAGGGACTCATCGACATTGCTATCTCGACAGCCAAAAACTATCGATATCTAAATTCGTCAGAACTAATGATCACCATCAGCTCTACACGTCTCCTTATCAACCCGAGTTTTACGACTGGGCATTCCCATACGAGAAATACGAGGACCGCTACAACCCTGCATCTCAAAGCCTTTCTGACGCCAAAAACATCGCCGTCGACCCAATTCCCTCCTTCTCCGATCAAGAATTGGATATCATTTGTACGCATGGCCCACCTTACAAGCACGGCGACATCACCGCACATGGCAATGTAGGATGCCCGCATCTGCTCAAAGCCATCGCCAGAGCAAGGCCATTGGTGCACTGTTTCGGGCATATTCACGAGGGCTGGGGTGCAGAGACCGTGATTTGGAGTGATGCCTCGGAAACCGAAGAAAAGCAAACAATAGAGACGTTCAAGGCACAAGGGTGGAAGAAGCACGTCAAAGAGGTTGAGAGAGTTGAAATGGCCGAGAAAGAAGTAGAGAAGCAAAGAGCGGTATTTGTGGACGGTAGAGCAATCAGGAGAGGCGAGCAGACACTTTTGGTCAATGCGGCGATTATGGATGTTGGTTATAGTCCTGTCAATGCGCCGTTTGTGGTAGACTTGGACTTGCCGATGAAAGATGATGATAGGAAGGGGCAGAGATGGAAAAGGTCAAGACATGAAACTGATGCCTTGTTGTGATTAGGTGGATCGATATCAGGACCGACGAGGGATGAGAGTGAGAATGGGCCAATGATGATTACGCTTGGGCATGGATGGTAAAGTCAGGTGGCGCCAAGTGAAGATTGCACGAGTATGATGAGAAAAAAATAAATCCAATACTAAAAGCACAATCATCTCATGAGTCTCATATATGAGGGGGTATTCGAAAGGCTTTGAAATTTTTTTGAGAAACCAGAGAGAAATTTGGCATAAGCTAAGCAACAGTACTTTTTGCTGTCTTTGTGCAAACGCCAATGTCATGAACAACGACGCCCAACCATGATGTGTGAGATAAGCCATGTCGAGTATCCCCCCATAATCCTTCGTCAGCGGCGGGTCATGGTTTACTTGCGGATGGCGCGCTGGTAGAAGGCGAGCTCCTCACCCTCGAGGATGTAGCCGTCAACACGACCGCTCTGGCCGGGGCGCGAGGCGACAACGGCGAAGAGACGACCGGCCTCGAACTGCTTCTCAATGGGAGACTCGACCTTGCCGGCGGCCTTGGTGCGGGCCTCCTGCTTCTTCTCGACCGACTTGGACTTCTTGGTCTCCTCGGTCTCACCCTTGGCCTGGCGACGGCGGCCGAGAGCGGCGCCGTAGTGGGCCTCGTACCACTGACGGAAAGGAGCGGCATCGATCTGGACAACGGCGGACTTGGTCAAGGTGTTGGTGCGGACGAGCTCGTTGTTGGAAGGGTGGTAGGCGACGGCAATGACACGGGTCTTGCGGGAGATACCTTCAGAGCCCCAGGAGAAGTTACCCGAGTCGAGACGGAGGGCACGGAACTTGCGGTTGCCACCACGGGTGCGCACGAGATGGATACGCTTGGCACCGATACGGGTGTTGGCGGCCTGACGGCCCTTCTCGAAAGCTGTAGAGACGAAAAGTCAGAAAGACAGTTCGTCAAGCAATCGGGTTACGGTGTTGGACACCAGTTTGTTTACGTACCGCGCTTCTTGTTGGCGGGAATGCTGAGCACGAAGTCAGCGGGCAGTTCCCAGAGAGTGGAGAGTGACAGCAGATATTTACCGCTTAGCGCCAGAGGCGGAGCGCTTCCAGTTACCACTGCGAGAGATACCCATGTTGTCGGATTATGAAGGCTGCTATGCGAAAGCGTCGGTCAGTGTGCTGTCCTTGTGTATTGAGATGTGCGTAACGGCTGAGAAGGCGCGAGGGTCGGTACGGCGGCTCGTTGCAAATTTGGATCGATCGAGAAGGCTCGCAGCGGTGGCGGCAGTGGTAGGAAGTGTACGATGGGTCGTGATGGTCAAGTGTGTCGACGATTGTGTATGCGTGTGCTCGTCCGAGATTTTTTCCTTCACTGTCGACTGCGCCGGGGCCGCTCAATGTCCAGATTTGCAACTAGTCGGTCGCCGTGTCGAGCCGGTCGCGTCTTCTTTTGCCGTCAATGAAGCGACTCACATTGCTGGCTTCACAAGAGGGGATTGTCGAGGGTTGTCGTGGTCGTCGTCGGATCGCGAAAGCGCTGAAGCACTCGCACGCAGATTTCGTGCAAAATCGCTTGCCGCTTAAACTCCGGCTTTGTTGGCCGATCTGGATGTGGGGAAACTGTGACCTTGTCCATTCCGCTCGCCAACGTCTGTCAACTTCCAGTCCTCAGCCTTTCCCCCACGGCGACCTAGAGTAGAGCATTATTGTAAGTTGTAGAGATGCAGCAATATATCTCCATACGAAGTGTGTCCATGGAGAGCCGTGTGATGCCTTCTTCGGCATCAGCTGCTAGCACGAGTAGACCTTCCTGACCCAACATCGCTCAATTCTTGAGAACATGTTCAAAAGAAGGAAGGAAGGTAACTCTCGTCGGCCACTGCCTTTTGCTGACATCGAATCCAACGAAAACACGAGACTTCTCCCGAATCCAAATCTTACCTTCTGCTTGCTTGCCAACTCGCAAACATCATCAATTGCATCAAAGAAACATCAACTTATCATCAATTCCAATAATCTCTAATACTCCCATCCATCACCGGACATACTTCGCACAACAAAATGACCGACTCGGGCTCTGCGTCGCATCCCCTTGATGCTTACAATCTTCCGAGCGTCATTGAGATACGCAAAGGCTCTTGGGAACCCGACGTCACTTTTGTGGACGAGTGGCGTTATAGAGGCATCCTGATCCTGAAGTTGGTTGTAAGGCGAAATCGGTACACCCCCAAACCGATCAGTGTTTTGGTCGTTGGTCAAATCAAATCATCAAACGATGTGCCACCAGTCGAGAGCCAAGAACCGGTACTAGTCACGCTCAGGAAATATCGATACCGTGGAAGGCAAAAGGGAACAACCACCTCCCATGGAAAGGAGATGTATGCCGACCAACCAAACCAGGCACTTCCATTTCCCCACTCGGACCATGTGGACTTCTGCGAAGGTCTCAATTCCAAGTTGGGTATCAACGATCAGCACAAGGCACGTCATGCAATGGTCCACGAGATAACGGGAGAGGTGACGAATGATGTGGACTTCAAAGACGAAAAATGGGTGAAATCCATGGTATGGCCTTGGCTAGCAATCGTCTTCAGCAGACTAACTCAAAAGAAGAAGGAAACTATCGACAGACACTCCGATTTCCATAACAATACTCGGCCTCTGCCTCCTGCTACTCTACCTCCTGGACATGCGACTCTGACTCCTGGATCTGCCACTCTGCCTACTGGATCTGCCAATCTACCTCCTCGAATGCCTCACGATACTCCTTAAGACCCTCTGCACGGTTACACAGGCATGAGCATGAGCCACCTTATAGACATTGGACCGACGACTTCTAGCGCAAAAAGAACCATCGACTCACTCGACTGCTACTGAATTGCTCCCTCCTACCGAATTTGATTACACACGCGACCGAGAGATACGTCAGCATCGCTTCTCACAGTCTGGAGGCCACTAAGTGCATCATTGATTTTTCGATTGCAAGGTCCGAGGCTACTATTTTAGAGTCACAGTCGCTTTTGTAGACACCAGTATTCTTTCATTCTCAATTGTATACCTGCTGCTCTCGCATCTCAAAACAAAACTTGCTGAATCCACGTATGATGTTCATGGTGTCCAGAATGACTATTGCAACTGGGTTCCCCATTCTCACCCATTGCTTCATGCCAATATTTTTCTCTCTGCGAATGCGACACACGGTGAGGCACCTCGGGTACAAGCCCCACATCTCTCGCAGCGACAAACTACATGGTGACAACCTGTGGCAATAGAAGATACCTTCTAGAACAAGATCATGTCTACAGAGAGAGATCATCTCAAGGCTAGTTCTTTGGTAATTTATCTGATTTAGGAGGCGACGGTCAGTTTGGTAGCATACTGCAGTCCTACTTATTGGCGGAGGAGAGGCATTGATTGTGAGCTTATGACAGTCCTGAGTACACGAGAGGATGCCCTTGATCAAACCGACAATCGTTGTGACAATAGTGTGGTGAGCGATAAGAGAATGCGAAAAAAATAACTCTTGCTTTTCCATTCTTGATAGCCATGACAATTCCAAACCAGACACTACAGCATATTCACCAGGCCCGATAATACGCCAGCAAGACCACCCAACGTAGGAAGGGCAACTGCTGCAGCCCCAGCAGAAGAACTCGAGGAAGCCGCCGAAGGCGCCACCGAGCGAGTAGCGGTCGAGTCACCAGTCGAAGCAGACGAACCTCTGGTGCTCAACGAACTTGAAGTTCTTTCGATAGTTGAAGATGCTATAGAACTTAATGTAGAGCCTGAGGAAGTAGCATTGCCACTGACAATGCCACTTGTCAATCCGGTAGTTGGAAGATCACTGGCAGATTCCGAGAACGAGCTCGAAACCGAACTCGACACTGGCATCGCCGTGGCCACAGATACTGAGTAGCCCAATTGACTGCTGA
This sequence comes from Aureobasidium sp. EXF-10727, assembly GCA_023848595.1. Classification (NCBI taxonomy): domain Eukaryota; kingdom Fungi; phylum Ascomycota; class Dothideomycetes; order Dothideales; family Saccotheciaceae; genus Aureobasidium; species Aureobasidium sp. EXF-10727. The sequence goes on from SWBF01000051.1 coordinate 86,435, forward strand.
TGGCGATTGCCTGACTCGACAAGCCCGCATAAGCTTCTGATGAGTATGCAGAGTATTGGCTCTGCATTTGTGATTTGTAAATTCCGGTTGCGGTTGCTGCGGCTGAGGAGATGGAGTCCAAAGCTGCAGACACCAAGGAGGATTCGGCAGCGAGGTTGACCGAGGCTTGAGAGGCGAAGAATGAGTTTATTGAGGTTGGACTGGTGTTGTTCTGGCTGAGTGCGAGGGTCGCCAGAGCGAGAAGAGTCGATATCATGATATGCATTTTTTTACTGTTTGGAATGCTTTGAAGTGGCGAATCGTGATCTGATTTGGTAGTAGAGAGAAGCAGAAATACGATTGGGAGGATAGAGGAGAAACAGCAACTTATCCCATAGCAGTACCGAGTGCGACCGGAGCACTGCATCTTCCCATGGCCCCTCAATTGGCCTCGCGGCCTTACATACGCTTGACCACGCGGACATGAGAATCTTCCGAGTATTGCTATTGTACAAAGCCACAAGGCTCACAGCATCTCTTGTACATGGTGATGCCAACAATGAAGTACTGGATATGTGGTTGGCTTGGCGAAAGAACCTATCAGTTCTGTGCCATCCTCTTACCACAACACCTACAGCTTGGAGTTAAGCTTCACGCCTTACTCGACCTTGTGATCGCAAAATCGCACTCTCACGACATGCTGGGTCGCGTATATCAGACTCGCAATGCTTGGAAAAGTGTGGTGTCGGCCAAGGAGAGCAGCGTCCTCGGCAGTCTCTTGCCGAATGTCGTTCTAGTCTCAAGAGCAACACAAGTCACTACAGCCGTACGTTGCGAGGGATCAGTCTTGACATGATCTCTGCGCCCTTCGTTTGCGTTCAAGCAATGCGTCCTGGTCAGATCTCGGAGGTCATCGAGTCACACGACTACGCCAAGTAACTTGGCAGCTGAAAATTGGTCCGCAAAAGACAAGGGGAAAAAAGAAGCAGACGTTGAAGTCAAAATAGCGCTGCAAGAATCGATTCAAGCAAAGTGGCTATTGCTTGTTCATTTCCACTTGACGTTATGCGTTTAACGTTCAACTTCGATGTTCGTCCTTGATGAGTTGGAAGTTGATGTTTCCCGAGGATCGAATCGCTGATGCGACACAAATCGCAAACGCGCGGAGGTTGGTGTTGCCGCTCGAGGCGGGGCGAGAGTCCAGATGTTTGAGTGACACAAAAGATGCGCGGTCGATGATCGAGACACACAAAAAAGTCAAGGTGGCCAAATTCTGAAACGAATAGACTCCCGTGCTTTGCGACTCAGCGACACGATGGCCGTGTTTAGAAAGTGCTCGCAAAAGGAGAAGCAAAGAGATGTGGAGCATCGGCCGAAGAGACTGCCAAGGCTGCTCGGAAATTCGAATGGCTGTCATGCATATCGCTGTAAGAAGGCGCCTGGTGAACAAGAGCGGGGGCGTAGTTGCATGCAGGAAGGTAGCCTCCCTCAGCTGGATGCATGACCGGCTTTCGTATTGAAGGAATCTGAATCCTGTCGCCCATCAGTATATTGTTTCTAACGAGATGAACGAAAATATCGGAACGACTTTCGGGGCAAGCTACACCGGGCCAGCCGTTCGCTGTCGATCAGCCTGCTGATCCTGATCAACACAAGTCAATTGCAACAACACGAACCTTCTCACGCGCAAGATTCTGTCATGTGGACATGTAGAAGTACTCGCGGGATTTGACGATCAGCTGACGAGGAAATCGTCCTCGGCTGGTGTTGTTTTACGTGGATTTCAGATGACATGCAAGACTTTAGAAGATGAAGTAGAAGTAGAAGATTGAAGTGGAAAATGTATTAGTGGTATACTAATTGACGATGGACATTACGAAGAATGTACAGTGAAGTTGTGGGTATGTACTGCGTGCGTTCTTGCTCCTGTGCTGTTTGTGACCAGCGAATGAGGGAAATGGCGCGCTTAGAAGACACTGCCCTTTCTCTCGACATCCTCGACAACCTCGAGGTCGAGCTTGCCGCCGTTGGCGTGTCCGACAGAGGTGGCAAAAGTCTCGTGGGGGACCCACTTGGCGGAAGTACGGGGAGTGGTCTCCTCCATCATGCGGTCGACTTGCTCGAGAGACAGACCCTTGGTCTCGGGCACCAAGAAATAACTGTAGACAAACGCGCAAGTACAGAGACCGGCCCAGATGAAGAAGACGGACGATCTGAGGTTGCCTTCATCGGGGTTGACCATGTAAGGGGTGATGACAGCGATGATAGTGTTCCAGAGCCAGTTGGAGGCGGTAGAGAGGGCGACACCACGAGATCTGATGGGAAGAGGGAAGACTTCACCGATCAAGACCCAGGCACCAGGACCCCAGGTGGAAGCAAAGAAGAAGATGAAGATGGCGATGAAGGCGATCTGAGCGTTGACAGCAGAGATGTTGTTGGCGCGAGTAAGAGGGTCACCACCGGCGGGGTTGGGGATAGTGTGAGTGTGGTTGAAACCGACAGTGACACCGACAACAGCGACGATAAGCTGGCAGATCAGCATACCAAAGGCACCCCAGATGAGCAGAGGACGACGACCGAACTTCTCAACAGTGTAGAAGGAGATGGGAGTAGAGCAGACGTTAACAAGGGTGAAGATCAGGGAGATCAGGAAGGCATTGCCAATGGCACCGGTAGACTTGAGGAAGGGAGTGGAGTAGTAGAAGATGAAGTTGACACCAGTCCACTGCTGCATCATCTGAAGAGAAGTACCGAGGATAGTCTTGCGGACGTTGCTGCTCTGCTTCCAAAGCGAACCCTTGAAGCAGTTGGCCCAGCCAGAGACCCAGCCAGTGGTGGGGATCATGGTGCGCTCGTATTCCTCGTTGGCGACGATCTCGGAGAGCTCAGCCTCGATGTAGTCGGAGTCACCGGGCTGGCCACGGAGTCTGGCCAAAGCGCTGCGAGCAGCCTCAACGTTACCGCGCTTGACGAAGTAACGAGGAGAGTCGGGAAGGAAGAAAAGACCACCACCAAGGATCAGACCGAAGATGAACTGGATACCAATGGGAATGCGGTAAGAGGCAGTGCTGTTGATGTTCTGGGTTCCGTAGTTGATGCAAGAGGCCAACAGAAGACCAATGGTGATGCAGAACTGGTAACCAGCGACGAGAGCACCTCTGACCTTGCGAGGGCAGATCTCAGACATGTACAGAATGACAATGGCGGATTCGAAACCGACACCGAGACCAGCGACCAGACGACCGGCAACGATCAGACCAAGACCGTGGGAAGCGACCTGAAGAACGACACCAATGATGTAGATGAGACAACCGAGGATGACAGTCCAGCGACGACCGATGGTGTCAGCGACATCACCAGCGATGATGGCACCGAAGAAGGTACCGGCAGAGAGGATAGAAGTGATGAGAGAGTTGTGGGGACCGGAGAGAGTGGTTTGGCCAGCGCCCTCGATGAGCTCGATGAAGACGGGAGATCCGGTGACACCGTTGATGTAACCTATACCAGTTGTTAGCAAGTGAAGGAATCCGCAGGTGTGAAGATAGGATGCTTACCAGAGTCATAACCGAAGAAGATACCTCCGAAGGAAGCAAAGGCGCAAATCAGATAGGCCTTCCAGGTGACTGGAGCCTCAATCTGATTGACATCAGCGGTGGTAGCAAGCATAGCACCAGGCATGTTGGCGGTGGCTTGAGGGTGAGAGAGTGAACTGTTTGTGAGATACGAATATCAACAGAGGTGCGTGAACCCGTGGTTTTGTATTCCCTCCCTCGTTCTCGACTCGATCCCCGCGTGGCCCCATCTTACATCGAGAACATTTCGATCTAACCCAGAAGAAACACCAAAGACGCCTTCTTCGGCGAGCTACGACGAAAAAATGGCCGTTCAGCGCTCGGGTCCAGTCACATGGTCCGATCGTTAAGCCATCTAGAACATTTGATTGGCAACAAAACAAGTGCTTCTGCCGAGAACCTCACCAACGGGACGCCGGGCAAGCTTTACAAATTTCATGTGGGTTTAGACTAACGGTCTACCCAACGTCGAGCAATGACCGGCCGAGCAAGCCCAGCCTCGGCCATCCAATAATTCTACGGTCTCGAAGACAAGCTCGCAGCCTATGATGCTTCGCGGTCTTGTGCTTCTCGGCCACGGAGAACAGAGAAAATGGAATGTCGGGCCGTTTCCTGATCAGAATAGCAGAGTATGAACATGTTTATGTCATAAAAAAAGTCTGGAGATGTCTGGCAGAAAATCCAAAAATGAAATTGAGCTTGTGCTCCGCAACCATCCCACCTTTCCCGCGGTGCCTAACCCTGGAACGTTTTGGGTACGGGGTCGGTCGCATGTACATGTTAGCCGACCATGATTGGCTCCTCCAAGAGATGTCTTCAGCTACCAAATGCGGAGTTCATGATGCAAGCGAAGAACATGTACCTACTTGTACATCACAACTGCACTGTATGGTGACTCTAGCGTGTGACGGTTTACCCTGACGCTTTTCATCGTGGAGAGATCATGAGTTGATCTCTCTCGCGTGTTGTGGGGATGACCTTCATTCTGGTGTGTGGAGGGAATTTGGAGAGGGAGGTGGGGACTCGGGGAAGGACTCGGTAAGCGCTTGACGCCCGGCCCTTTGCAACACGGCGTGTGTTCCACGGGGTGCCGAAGGCCAGACATCCTTGCACAGTCAGACCATGCGGCGAAGGCCGATGTGGGCCGTCACCTCAGATCCGTGTCAGAAACAAGCGCCATACCGAAAATTGTTGAACCCCCCGAACGATCCCCTGTGGAGATGGGTCGCAAAGCTGGGGCGGAAGTTCTCTCGCGCCCTAACTCGAACGCTCGTTTCTGGAATTATTGCATCGAGCTTGTGCCAAATTGTCCAAACAGACTTTGTTGTAGTGACACAACCACCATATCCAAATCTCTGCACGGTATGGCAGATGAAGAGGAAATCCCAGGCTAAGCTTACCTGTCCAAGACCTGAAGATGCTCAGGGCTGACCGTTGTCTCTGGCGCATGCCACTGCCAACACGGAAAGGACGGGGAGCATCATGCAAGCAACGCTGGCGAGCGTGGAGGCGTTGTGAACATGCTTGCGTTTGCTTGATCCGAGGCTTACAGGCAGGCCACACGCGACTGCCGAAATTGTGATGTCTTGGAATGGCTTGGGTGGCTGAAAAGCACGAGTCGATGATGGGGTGTTTGATCCTCCAGAGTGTCATATCCAAGGTAAACATTAAGCGGTGTGCTTCGGTAGGCGATCGATTTTGGGGATGGTAAATTCAACGTCCTTTTCGCCATGGGGACTGTGGATAAATTCAGCTGCGTGGGGCTCTCCACGGGGTGAGTATTGACTGAGCACGGTGCTCTGTAGAAAATTCTTTCGCGCTTCATGCTGGCTCAACCAAGGATCATGCTCGCAAAGGTCGCGCTTCTCAGACAAGCGCGCGCCTTAGCATGTGAAAGATCCAGGAGTAATGATCATTCATCACGATCATGCTCCCGCGAATACGACCTCTGTAGTGCTTTGCTGTACTGCAAACATCGTGGCGGCTTATGAGTAGGCGCGCGATTCGATAGTGCTGTTCTGACCTGCCTACTAAAGTAACTGAGGGGCGCATCTGGTGGAGAAGGATGCAGTTACTTTCGATCCTACAACAGCATGCTACAGTATAAGGCGGGGCTGTATGAGGATCAATGGTTTGCGTGAATTTCATATAAATTTCTCGACTGGGTGTCGTTAGCGAGCTCCTGCATGTGCAGTCTTCGATAATCGGACTGCGTTGTGGGAGCCCCTTTCGCCAATAAAGTTCACTGTTCGTTCTATTGCGACTGTTAGACCAGAGCGGAATTTTTCATCGAGAAATAGACCTTGACAACCTCAGCGCTAGCCGCCTAACTTTGCTGTTGCGAACGGTAAGATCATGATCGTATCGGATGGGCGCTTTGTCCTGGCGACATAGACGAGACAATCAATTGGACAACATTGCGGTATGGCTCGGATATTGGTTGATGTTGGTGTGGATCTTCGGCAGGTCACCACGTTTTTCGGCTCTTCGGGACGGTTTTGCGACGGCCAAAGTGGAGGACTCGGGAGTAAACAAGGCAGTCAGTCTGTTTTGAGAGCCGACTCTCTGGAGAAAGGTGCAAGAACATGCGGGAAATGTAGGCCTCTACAGCGCCAGATGACCCCAAGAGTTCTGCTCTTTTTCTGTCCCAATTAGACACCGGTTGTTGTTGTTGAGGCGGAGAGTGCTGCCGAGACAGGGTCATCCCATCAACAGCAGTTTTCCAATCCCCGACTTACCTCTACGTCTAACAGCACTATATAAAACAGTACTAGATATTGGAGTGTCTGTGGATGACTGTACTTACAACTCTAGAACAATAATAAATTAATTGATGTTGGTGGTGGTTAATTATGGCGTGTTTTGTGTTTCCGAAGTCTGACATATGCAAACGTACACCGAGACTTGTGCATCTACGCAGCAATCATGAGACTGACGAGTGATACTTGGGGGGCTTCAGGAAAGGATACTCTGGGTCAAAACAACGGAACACAAGTCAGCAGCGTACTCCAAAGGAGAGAGACCATTTCACGCATGACCACCAATGCATCTGATCTGTTTCACGAAATTACACAAGTTCGAAGCTCTCGACCACCAAAAAGTCCTCTTCTGCATTGATTCTAGTCTAGAGCCCTAAAAAGAGGGATACACAAGGCGTCGGATACGGGCAGGACATTAAGCCACGTTTCTAGCTTAGATCTTGCCGTAACCAACGTTGGCAGTGGAGACAGAGCTAGCAGCAGCAGCAGAAGCAATGTTCTTGCCCTTGAAATTACCAAGGAAGCTGGTGTCGGCAGACGAGAAGGCACCAGAGCTACCGAAGGCGTTGCTCTGACAGCTACGACCGATGAAGGAGCTGCAGGGGCTACCACTGCCAGGGACAGTGAAGTACTTACCAGTAGCTCCGGCCTCGATCACCGTGTTTACATTCTGGAACTTGTTTCTACAAGAAGGTCAGTACGAATATGCAGAAAGACGCTAGATAAACGAACCCTTCAGCAAGAACATAACCACCCTGGCCGAGCTCGAAAGCGTGACCCTTGGAGTCGATATCGTACCTGGGAATATGTTAGTAAGGAGGGTTGAATTCGACTGTGGGTCGTTTACCAGTAGTTGTTGACGGCATGGAGGATAGTGTTGCCTTGAATCTTGGGGGAACGACCGGAGGTGTGGTGAATGTAGTTGCCCTTGAAAGTGATCATGTCGTTGGAGCCAGTGAAGTAGAGAGCCCAGTAGTGGCGACCATCACAGGTGGCGGACCAGGTGGACGAACCGTCGATGTCGCAGTTGGAGATAGTAACTCTGCCGGAGGCAGACTCTCCCAAAACGATGTGCTGACGGGCAATGCGTTGGGTCTAGCAGCAAAGTAAGCCTCAAATTGAAGAGCTAGCAGATGATCCGAATGAAGCATAGAATACTTACAGTAACATGGTCAATCCAGATCATGTCAGTACCTGATGAGATTTAGTAATCAAACGAGATGTAAAGATGTGACCTAGTTAGACTGACCAGCAAGGGTAATGGCATCTCCACCCCAGACGTAGTGGGGGTTGAGGTCAGTGATTGCAATGTTCTGTGGTTGGGTTAGATACTGTAAGAAGACGTCTGCACTGTTCATCCTACCTGAATGATGATGTTCTTGACACCGTTGGCCATGCGGAGACCCTTGCCCTTGATAACACCCTTGTTGCCTTGACCAACCAAACTCTTGTTGGAGTTGACAGTGATACCGATCATACCGGCCTTGTCGTAAGTCAGGGAAGAGACCTATCTTAGGTTAGACCATGTATACCGGAGATGTAACCGGGACTGCAACAAACCTTGGGTGCCGAAGATTCGTAGTTCTCACACCAACCATCCTTGTCGATGGCCTGCTGGCAAAGACTGCCAGTACCCCAGGGAGAGCAACCCTTGGCGGAGGTGGTGCCTTCAGTACCGCGGAAGTCGAAAGTCTTGTTGAGAATGATAACACGGGGCGTGCTGTCACCAAGGTACGAGACCAGCTCGGCAGTGGTGGAAGGGTATACAGCAGCGGCCGAACCACCTCCAGTCACGCCCTTGGCGAAACCTTCAGCGGCACCGGTGACACCAGCAGCACTGACAGTGCTGGCGAATGCTGCAAGAGCAGACGTGAAAAGAGTGAAAGATCTCATGATCAAAAGAGCGACAGCAGTAAGATGAAAAGAACAGAAGAAATCGTACAAATGAAGAAGTGATGAGGCAGTTCAGCTTTGAGGTGCATTGCACATGTTATATACTTACGGCGTATATGGTGGAGTTCCACAGATTGACCAGCATACTGCCAATATCGGCTACGAAGCCCTGCATGCTATGTTGCGAGCAAGGCCCGGCAGGCCAGGGTTGTCAAAATAGGACGCCGACGTCTCAGATTGCGCGTGAGAACTTATCCTGAGGCGAAGCGACACCTTGGCGTCCCTCTCGCTCGGCGCCATTGTAACCCTAGGATAATCACTTCCTGCATCAAGCTTGATAAGTAACTGTAGGTGTTTCTTCAGTTGATTGCGATTGGACGACGCTGGATGTCGCAGGATAGATCATCTATTTTCTCAATGATTGAAGCCTGAGTCGTTGTCATATCTCCAAGAATTGATTATGTGAGCCGCCGGAGGAGAATCCGATATGCAGCCCTAAAACGATCTAACCAATTTGAGTACAATAGACGATGTGCTGGATTTTGGCCGAGAACCACTTCTCTTCTCAGGCCAATCAAAAGCTCATCATCTTTCTTACTTCGCAAGCATCAAGTACAAATGGTCCAACTGTCCTTCTCAGCACATGCTGATAGCTCGCCATCTCGACTGCTTGTTCAACTCGCCAACAAGAACTGCTCTGCTTAGGTCATCTGTCTGGTTGTCTCATTCGACACACAACATCACGCTTCTAGAATCTCAATTGTCATGATCCTTGACGAAATTCTTGAAACCATGGTGTCGATCACAGCTGATTAAAGCTGCTCGCAGCCCTAAGGACTAACACAACTCATCTGTATCGAAGTATGAGGAGATTTTCGAGAAGCTAACATAGAAATTAACGAGTACCTATCTTGGTCGATGCGCTTGTTGGTTCAACATGCCAATCACCTACAAGGTAGTTTCATGCCGAAAGCTAGCGACAGTCTTGACATCTCAGCATATAGGGTCTGAGGTGTGAATATCCTTTCCAGTGGAATGTAGACCTTCACAACTACCAAAATATGAACCATTACCCTCATAGAACTACGACCTGATCACTCTGTAGCACTCGTAAGTTCCCTCGTATATCACCAGCTGATATCATGTATTGCTCGCTACCCTCTATGATCACCATTGCGGCTATAGCCAAGCAGACAATTGTCGGATCGACAGGCCTTATTACCCATGGTGTTTTGTACATGCTCACGGGATGTACTATCCTTCCTGATTCTAGGGCTTTATACATGGAGAAATAACGTGCAATATAGATCTATGCCCTGGGAGTCTCGAATTCAGAGCCCACTACGCTAACAGCTCATTTCGTTGTTTCGATCCCAGAGATTTGTCGTGCGATAGATATCGGCACGAGTAACTTGCGACATAAAGATGAAGCACAAGAAGCCGAGCACAGTCAGTGCGTCAGACGTGTGATTTATAACCTTCTAAAAAAGGTATCCAAGCCTTCTGGCCAACAATACAGAACCGATCAGGAGCAGCCAAGGAGCTATGCGGACCATCCCATCCTTCAAAGCCTTCACCACCCAGATGTTGATCAAGAGTACATGGATAGCAACAAACATCTTGTCGTCGTTGACATTTGGAAATTCGCCATTAGGCTGCGGGAGCTCAATGAATTCACAGAGCTCTTTCCAACCATCTTGGCCCAACTTGAATTCAAGCAGTCTTCCTTTGGGCACGACTGCTCGGACGCCTGTGTTGTGGCGGTTCAGAGCAGATATGCTCCATCCGTCCATCACTCTGTCCATCGTATTGAGCATGTTCACCCATGCTGCACAGTCAGGACTGACCAGAGCCAGGTAAGGCCAGATTCTCCATTTGCTGATGACGCCGACCGAGTTCTCAATGGATCTCCGCCATTTCTCGGGATCTCTAGTCGTGAGAACCACTTTGGCTTCTGGATACGCCTCGATGAGTTCTTTGACCAGTAGATTCATGGGCACATCGCAGACCGCCTGCACATGTCAGTAACTCCCTGGTAAGAATAATGATCCACTGACGTCGAAATCACCAATCCATTTGTCAAACTCTTCTCTCCCGAATGCTTCCTCAGTATCACGAGCATCCAGTGCCTCACACGCTATCGGTAGATCTCGAGATGCCATCTTCACGGCCTCCGCTACACTCCGTTAGCGGTGCTGCATTGAAAGTAGCAATTATCGTACCCATGTGGTAGGGAGTCAAATCAAGTTTCTGTAGAGCAGTGTACATTGCTTATCGAGCTTGTCAGTCAATGCCATTGACTTGTCGCAGTAGTTTGTTCTTACAAAAAGTGCCAGTCCTGGACATACTAGCGAGTATAACCTTCATAGGCTTGGTACGAACGCCCCCTTCTTTGTCGATTGCTCGTGGTCCCGTCGGAATAGGTGCCAACCTGCGTCCTTGTGGCTTGTGGACGCGTCCTCCAAGCTTGACAAGCAGGTCATCGAATTTCTCCATGTTCGAAAGCGTCAGGCTGAGAATCGGCCGGGGTCAGTATTCCAGTTCGCAATTTGATGATACGAACGGCCAATGGATTATGAACGTGGGATGGAGCGCAATTTTGTAGTTGATATGTCAGCTTACTTTGTCTTACATTCTTCCAAGCAAGGCCGCTTCTGGTATAGATGCGCCTGGTCAGGACCATTGATCTGATCTCGATACTGCTGACACTCATGCAAGCCATTACTTGTACATACAGCTTTGCGGGGCACTGGCGGCTCCGATTGGATGGTCGGGAGTAGGACCGGTCAAGGCACGTGTAATCTGCAGTCATGCTCTCAAGGATCGCCAACACTCCATCAAAGATTCGAGACCTCGATGTAGTGTCGAAGGGGCACCGAAGTAGAGTCGCTGTCCGAGAGACATGCGATTCTAGACTTTAGTAACACAGCGTCTTTCTTGTTGACCTCTGAGCAACTACGACATCGAACTCCAGTTCTTGATGTAGGTACCTCGATTCAAACACGTCGCGTAGCGGCTAGTCGGTTCTAGATTGTCTTGTTACTGATCAGCTTGAAAAGGAATATAGGATTGAAGTCTCCTTGTCAAACGACCATGCAGAGTATATCTGGTGGAAGCCAGCTCGTCTGGACTAGTCATACCCCTATTCCTCATGACCGCCATCAAAACTAAGGTCACCATGGCTGTCGATTGAATGTGACAGAGATTTGTGATCACTCACTCCGGTGCTGGGGTTCATCTCAAAATGCTCAGTCGATCTGGGCTTCATGAGTGCTACAAAACACTGACTGTATTGCTGCCTGTACATCAGCTATCTCACATTTCTGGGGGTTGCCCATCGAGCAAGAGGTACCGTTTATTTCGACGATAGTCATGTAAAATTCAGCACCATACAGCCTTCAGTATAATTCGGCTATAGTATCCAACGATATTTGATGATGTACAAGTATGAACAACCATCTTCGATCTTTAGTTGGAGAATTTGTAGTGAGCATTCTCCAAGCCAAGGAGGCGATATGGAAACAGCATCCATAGCATTAGTTCTTCTGTTCGTGAACGTGTTGGACCTGGGCTTCAGTGTCTTTAGGTTCAAGCACGGTGTTCTTGCCCTGCATAGCACTGCGCTCAAGCATGTTCAACTTGTCTTCTTCGGCATCCAAGTGATGGAAGCAGTACCAGAATCCCACACCACCCAGGAAAGCAAGGACAGTGATGATTGTGTAGTTCCAAACAAGGAGAGGATCCTCAGAGAGAGGTGTGAATGCCTGTCCAACTGCAGAGGCGAATGCACTCATGAACAGATTGATAGACATGACCATGGATTTCATGTTGGCAGGTGCTTTGGCGTAAGCGTACTCGAGCGACGTGACGTTTGTGAAGATTTCGGCAATACCAATGAAGACATAGGGCAGAACTTGGGCCCAAACGTTGATGTCGGCCTTGCCAAACTCATCGATGCAGTCCGGGTCGGATGCATGAGTTCCGCAGGGTGATTTCACATAGATGAAGTGCTGCATAACTGCGGCGGCGAGCATAGATCCTGAAGCGAAGAAGAACCCGACTGTCATGCGCTTGATAGGAGTGAATGCGAAGCCCATTTTGCGGAAACCAGGGTAGATTACGTGATCCAGAATTGGGATCATGATAACAATCGAGATTGGATTGAGGTTTTGGATGATATCGTTGGGGACACCGTTCAATTGAAGGGTGGCAGCTTGGCTAGTCAAGTTTCCTGCATTCAATCAGTCAAAATGATACGATTAGCTAGGTAAATAAGGCAGTAAAAACCTGTCATTTGATTGTAGGCGAGCTATCCAGGTTATTAGCATACGTTTGGTATAGACAGTAGCAAGAAGTCCCAGGCGCTGAGAGCCCGGTCGCCGAAATCTCAGCCTACCACATTACGGAACTACTTGAAGAGCATTGTTCATCGCCAACGAACCTTTGAACATACTCGGATGTTCTTGGCGATTATACTGTGCTTCTTCAAGTGTTTTCGAGATGTGATTGCTGCGAATACGGACCTCAAATTCTGATAGGAAAGAAAACCACTTACGAAGAATAGAGGCAAGAAGAGGAAGACCTTGCAAGCACGAAGACCACGCTTGACTTCTTCTACCCAGGCGTCGTCATATGTCATCCAGACAGGGCGTCTCTCGATAGGAACATTGGATGGTTTTGCGACATTCCAGTCAAATTTGCCTTGCTTGTTCTTCCAGGTAAAGCCAAGCATATGGAAGAACTTAGACAAGATAGAGCCAGTAGGTGGGCTCAGAATGTAGTTCTTACGGTTGAAGAAAAGAATGATCGGGGCAACCACGAAAAGGATCGTTGGGAGGAGGAACCTAATGTACAGTCAGCGCGATCTCACTGAGTTAGATATAAGAACACCACGGCTTTGCCAGACGAGTGCCCTTCATTTCACGAGATGCCATCTCGGGCTGTGCTTGATTAAAACACATCCCGTTTGAGCTTGTCGTGCGGGCTGAGGCAAAACGCCAGCGCTAGTCATGGTGTCCATATCTTCGGCTTAACTTACGCCAACCCTAAAACAAGAACCATTAGCATAATCTCCATGATTTAGATGTTCTTTTTGCTCACAAAAACCGATAAATTTCTCGACGTAGACCATGGAAATCTGACCAGTCAAGGAGCCAATGTTGACACAGAAGTAAAAATACAGAAAAATCCTAGAATTGGTTACGGCCGGGTCAACAATCACTCTTTCTCCAGTCGGGAGCGTCTCGACACGCATCCGAAGATCAGTGTTCTGCTCAGCAAGCAATGGAGAGATGTTTGCTTTGAAGAAACCAGTGCCGACACAGAGTGTGAGAAGACCGATGATGAATGCAGCAGTGGCGCTAGTCTTGTGGATGATGACTTCAGGCGCAGACGCAGCCACGAGGATTATGTGAGCAACGATACCGATAACGATGGCGATATGAATAGTCTTGTAACGACCGAGGTGCGCATCGGCCACATAACCTCCTACCAGGGGCATGAAGTATCTAGGCGATATTAGTAAGAACCCCACCAAAAGAGGTCATAATGTAGCGAACTTACGCAAAGAACTGGTTGAACAAGCTAATACCTTGTGCTGCGCTCTGACCCATACCAAGCGCACCGGGCTGGCCATGAAGACCACCGGCACCTGTTCTTGAGCCTTCAGGGAGAGGCCATTGCACAAAGTTGGTGTACAAGATGGAGCTTCCATAGTAGGAGAAACGCTCCGCTAGTTCAGCAAAGGCTACAGTATAAGCAGCCCACTTGATCTTGCCAGAGACACGGCGTAGAGTTTTGAGGTCCTCCTCAGTAGGCGTGTCGTCGTGTTCTGCACTCTCCGGGGTTCTCACTTCGTAGAGAGGCTCGACTTTGCCAACATCCATCGATCCACGGCCAGCATTCCTCTCGAAGACTGTACCTTGCATGGATGCATCAGGAACGTGAGCCTTGGCGAGCTCATTGGCATCGAGAGTGTTGTTGCTCATTGTCGGGAATATCCTCAAGTCGAGTGCACCGTAGAAGTGAATGATTAGGACGAAGCACAAGATCAACCGAGAATCTTCATCAAAATGAGGTACAGCTTGTTATATACCTAGTCGAGATGAGGGGAAATTGTGCTGCATTCCTCCTGCCAAAACTTTATCATGTCAGGCCGCGGATCCAAAGATACACACCAATCCAATTGTTATCAGAAGCGGTTGACAATGGTGCCAAAAGCCAAGAGATAGCGAATATTCGATGGTGGCGGCTGTACACATGTACTCGAGTCTGAGATGAGGTGCAGAAACCGTCCAAGACATTCGACCCACCCTCTGTTACATGCTGAGGTAGGATATGCGTCTCAAAGAAGAAGGTCAAAAAGGACAAAGCAATGTAAGGATGCTGGATTGCGCTTGGCGAGCAAACGTGATTGGTATGCCAAGGCAGCTTGGCAGCAGCGGAACTTGTCGGTGGTTCTCGTGTCAGGAATGATCGCCCGTTTGCCATGCCGATTTAACTGCTAATAGCTGCAGAAGCGAGGTGAGTGTGCATAGCCGCTTTGATACACGTCCCAGCAGGCCAATCAGCATATTGTCGTTTGTCTTTAGAAGGAATCAATGTCTTGCAAGCACCACCACGAAGACAAGTGGTATCGAAGCCCAGATCCGTATGCTTCCAAATACGATATCAATGCCTCCTAAGTCTTGTCCCAGAATCCTCTTGCGAGTTGTCTGTAGAGGCAAGCAGATCAATTAGCGGTAGAATTTCCGCACCACAGGGTCATGTGCCATCAGTAGCAAAACTATCAGTGCAGCAGCTAGAGCTACTAGAGCAAGCGAGGTTTGAATGGAATGGAGCCATCCGTTTCGACACACTGGTTTCTCGGTCGGTTGTAGAAACAGGAGCGATAAGGATAAACACGTAAAGGAGGAGGGAATAAGTCCAGGGTGACGGACCAATTACCCTCGTCGGTAGTAAGCGATCACGCTTCATCATAATATATCTCATCCTTCGGGCCCATGCCTTTTTCTAGACCATCAGCTTTGCAAAGTTCTTGATGCGCCTCTGATATCTCGCTATCAATCAGCAGATCGGTGCGTGTGAGGAACTGCATGAGAAGGCCCGCTTCTGCATGCCATGAGATGTGGCAGTGGAAGGCCCAGGCACCAGGATTGTCGGCTACAAATCGTATCAAGGCCCAGCCGAATGCTTCAACGCTAGCTGTATCGCGACGCATAGGATTCGAGAGGTCCAGAGATTTATAGAGCGGCGCGAGATTGTCCAAATCCATGGCCCCATCGAGTGATTTTCTAGGAGGATATCCATGACCTTGGGCCAAAACCCAGAACTTGTATCCATGAAGATGGTATGGGTGGTTGCTGTGTGCCGATTAGCGAGTCGTGAGATTATGGTGCAGGGGTTGACTTACCCGTCATCGAAGTTGGATATCAAGACGTCGATAGTTTGGATGCCTGATGACTGGATGGTGAGCTCGGTAGGTTGATTGAATGCTCTATCGTTGACAAATACAGCTCCGTCGTCGTGTTCTGCATCAAAGGATGCGTTCTTGGCCTGTAGACCGTCGATGGATCGGAACAATGTGGGACTTTTGACATCCCCACGCCAACTGCTCGTATTGAATTTGCCTCTAGAGAGTCTGTAGGCGCCTATCTCGAAGTTGGATCGAAGATAGAACAAGGCATCAGCCTTTTTAGGGGCTGCAACAACCTGGACAGGCACTAGTTCTGTGGTGTTCAGATCCTTGCATTCTAGGCCAATCGCTTCATCCCAGTCGATAGTATCGGGTAGCTCTGATGCCGCCATGGACTGAGAGTTGCTGCTGTATCGCACAACGCCCTGTATAGAGTCGACCATGTATGGGTTCTTCTCAGCGAAACAGTGAGTGATCATTCGGGCCCTCATCCTGAAGCTGGCCCTTTCTCTTTTGTCTGTATGAACGACCACACTGTAGCGTTGAGCGGGATTGATGTTGAGACGATGATAGTTTGTTGGTCGCACATCAGTGCCATCCACTTCTGTGACCGCCAGTTCATGCTCGTCGATTTGGAATTCGAATTCGGCAAAAGCGCCGACGTTCATGATGCGTAATCTGTGATATCGGTTTGGCTCGAGGTCAAAGGCAGGAATCCCAACATTGTTCGTGGTGTTGTCGCATCTTCTATGAGGCAGATCGTCACAATTACGAATGGCACGACCATTGATTAGAGCACCATCCGGCACGGGCTCTGCGTTCTCCATGTCCGGAGCAAGATACCTCCTTGCAAGGACTCCAGTGAGATCGTGGTAATGATCAGAAAGCATTATTATGCGGTCGCTAGCATATTGGATTTGCTGCAGTTGCCTTTCGTCTCTCGAATGGATGATCAAAGGTCCCATCAGACCGTCTGATGCTTGCATGCCTTGATGCGCATGGTACCAATAGCTGCCACTTTGTCCTTGCACCTTAAACTCGTACGTGAAGCTGTGATCTGGGGCGATCGGACAACCAGTGATGCCAACAGTGCCGTCCATGGAATTGGTGCCATTCTGGTATATCCCGTGCCAATGTATAGACGTCGCGTTGGTCATTTGGTTATCGACAACGACTCTTATGGTGTCATGCTCGTTGACCTCGATCAAAGGTCCTGGGAATTGATTGTTGATGAGCAGCATTGGCCTCCAAACGCCATCTGGATTTAGTTCCGTCTCGGTGAGAGTCCAGTGATATTGCCTTGTAGTTGGAGCCGCTCCATATTCCCAAGCAGGATCAAGCAAATATTCGTCTCTGGGCGGTGTTGCGCCAACGGTGGACTGAGGTTGACTGGGTGACTCGGATTGCCCAGATTGCTGGTCTTTGGTATCGGGGTTTGATTGCGACGTGATCATGATATCCTTCCACGATGAGCCTTTGGGTGCAAGGTTGACCGCAAAGGGTACAAGCAGTATGATCGATATCAAGAAAAGCAGTGCATACTGCCACCACTTAAATGACCACGCTTCGTTATGCGGGCGAACCTTCTTTTCATCCAAGAAAGCTCTACGCTGAGCATCGCTGTCTGACCATCGCTCGAACGTCTCGCTCAGCGCGACTTCCTCATCTGCTACTGGCATTGTGTGCAAGTAAGAAAGTGGCGTCTCCGGACTTGACCAAGTGTGACAGCAAGACGCAAGGTTGGACCATACAAATTTCTGGTTGCAAGAGATAGATGCGTCTCAACTTTTTACCTATGAGTACAACGACATCATGTGGCGAGGTCAATATCGCGGCTCCAAACACGCAAACCTTCTCGAATTTCGGTGCTCTGCAGGTTGATGCAGCAGCGGGAGGATGAGAGCCAATCCATATCAAGACACGCCCAGGAAATCGCGGCAGAGCTTGATCTCGAATTTGCGCGCGCCGAACATCCGCAGAGTGTGGTCGCGAAAGGAAGGTGCTCGGAGAAGCAAGGAGCCAATCACGACCGCGCATTCGTGCCATGTGCTCCCTCCGCAGTTCAACCTTTCCCTGCCGCAAACCACTGCCACAAGCGTAGCTACAGAAATGCACAATGTTTTTCATCACAGAGCGCATACCCCAGCACGAATGTCTTCCTCATGCATTCCTCTATGGATGCACCTCTGTCTACAGTAGAGTATGACCGTGTATTCTTACAGTTTATGTTAATACCACAGGTCAGTGGGTGAAGTTTTGCACACGGGGAGGTCTGCCTCGAAGGCGCTGAACGATCGTCTTTGATAGTGGAGCCTGAACTTCCAAGCGATATGCTTGTTTTCTTGCTAAGGCAGGAGCCCAAGGATGATCTCCGACGCACCAATAAAGACACGGTTATTACATGCCGTCTGCACTGAGGGTCTGCACGTGTATAGGGCTCCTGGACATGGGCTCTTCTCAACCAGCCGCTTCAACCGCTCCAGGAAGGTCGAATAGCTGCCGAACGCGGCGCATACGCCGTGGCGAGGGCAGGGGTAAGATGAGCTTTTTCGAGAGATATAATAATATAGTTAAAGGTTGACCCTGCCCATGCACATTCCTTGGAAGATCAGTCTCACACCACTCATTAGATCTGCAATGTTTTCCTCTACTCTCGTTCTTTCTGCATTGGCTCTCTCGAGCCAGGCACTTGCTGCCAACTTCACTTCTACCAACCCATCAGATGTCGACGCTGCTCGCGACACTGCTTTGACCCTTAGCCCGACCAGCAACGTCAAAGGCAAGGTATTCGACCGCTTCGTTACTATCTGGCTCGAGAACACCGACTATGACAAGGCCGCTAGCGACCCTAACCTTGCCTGGTTGGCTAAGAAGGGTATCACACTGAGCAACTACAACGGAGTCACTCATCCCAGTGAACCAAACTATGTTGCTGCCATCGGAGGTAAACAAACTTCTGCTACCAAGAAATTCATCTTATCGTTTCTAATCTGAATCAAGGTGACAACTTTGGCATGGACAATGATGACTTCAATGCAATTCCTGGCAACGTCTCAAGTGTTATCGACTTGCTGGAGGACAAGGGCGTCTCATGGTCGCAATACCAAGAAGACATGCCTTACTCCGGTTTTGAAGGCAAGGCGTGGGTCAACCAGCAGACCAAGGCCAACGACTACGTCAGAAAGCACAACCCTGCTGTCATCTACGATGCCAACACTAGCCCCGAGAGACTGGCCAAGAACAAGAACTTGACCGAGTTCTATGCTGATCTCGAAGCAAAGAAGCTTCCTCAGTGGATGTAAGTGACTCTTGCCCGTCTACGTTCGAGCGAAAAACTAATGGAGGATAAGATTTGTGACACCTAACATGTGAGTCAAGCCGTGAACGCCTCCACGTGTGCAAAAGTCTTTGGGAGCTGTTGATTGGGAGACATACTTTAGCACACGTGAAGGTCTTTTGTTTGACTTGGTGAGTGTATGCTAACCGCACCTTCGTTCTAGGACCAACGACGGCCATGACACTAGTGTTACCACTGCTGGTGCCTGGACTCGCAGCTTCTTGGAGCCTCTTCTCAACGACAAGCACTTCATGAAGAACACCCTGGTTTTGGTCACTTTCGACGAGTCTCACACCTACACCATCCAGAACCGTGTCTTCAGCATTCTCCTCGGCGATGCCGTTCCCAAGAAGCTCATTGGCACTACGGATTCTCAGTTCTACAACCACTACTCCGAGATCAGCACCGTAGAGGCTAACTGGAACTTGCACACTCTTGGTCGCTGGGATGTTGGTGCCAACATCTTCTCTTTCGTTGCCGACAAGACTGGTGATGAGAATACCGCATGGGCCGCTGCCTCTGGTCCTAACAGCAGCCACTTCTTCAACAGCTCATTCGCCGGTCCCTTCAGCGACGACGACAGAGTTACTGGCTTGCCTGTTCCCAACACCAAGCTCGTCAGAAACGGTCGCAAGGTTCTCGGCAAGATTGCTCGTACTTGGGGCGATGCTTCATTGCAAAACCAGACCTACTACCAGAACACCATTCAGATCCCCGACGGCATGCACCCTCCTCAAGGCTGGGCGTAAATGTGGAAATCTCGATGATAGATTATACTCTTGATTTGAAAAGTTAGATGTTACTGTCGTTTTTGCATGAATACAACTGATTGCCTCTATGGCTCACTATCCAATGTTGTTGAGACAGTCATAAGTCTCATTGATCTAAAAATTCTATGAACCAGCCATTCTGTTTCAACCAAGTCCTGCTTCTACCACATGATACACAGTACCACAAGACGTAGTGTCGCGAACCTTTCTACCTCGAACCTGCGGGGACGGGGAGGCGGGAAAATCGTGCCGCTCAACACGTGGGTTAGCTTGAGGATATATAGACTTCCCTTGTCCTGCACCTCGATCTGGATTTTTGATTCTTCGCCTTTCTTCCCGTCACCTGTGAATATCACCTATCTCACCTGGACCTTGCACTCGGACTGTATACATATTTCGACAAACATGTCTTTCAACACCATCACATCTTTATTCCGGAATGACGATTTTGGAGCCTATGCACCTCTCCCGACTTCTAGTAACTACGACTCGGAAAAAGAGCCCTCGTCACTGTCAGAATCATCAACACAATTCTCTTCGGCATACTCGAAATCCTCAAGATGGCATATCGACCCGCGCACAATCTCAGACGCAACGCTAGGACTAAGCGATGGTTTAACTGTTCCTTTTGCCTTGACAGCGTAAGTGAGACGAGAACACACGAATCTATCATTTAGGAATTTTATTGCTATGTGTATCATCATCATAGAAGAAATATGCTAATTGTAACTTGAACCCCAGCGGCTTAGCAGCTCTCGGTGACACAAAGATTGTCGTGTTTGCTGGGATGGCGGAGATCCTGGCTGGCAGCATTTCTATGGGCATTGGAGGATATCTGGGAGCTAGTGGCGAAGCGTGAGTTTGTTGTTCGTGTCACTACACCTATGATCTTGCTGACAGTGGACTAGACAATCTGCAGCTACAACAAAAGCAAAAACTATTGGGATGGTGCATACATCGCCTGCCGAGGCAAGAGCAGCAGTGGTATCAACGTTGGAGTGCTACGTTTCTGCAGCGCTGCTTGATGCCGTGGCTGACGATATCACCGCCAATCACGACAAAACCATTGCGTTCTTGCTTGAGCACCAGCATCGATTCGATTCTGCTGATGTGTCACCGCGGCTGTATACAAGTGCTATATGCATTGCTTTAGGCTACTTTTTCGGGGGTTTGATACCGTTATTGCCGTACGTGTTTATTGCTGATGGAGGACTTGCCTTAATCTGCTCAGTGGTGGTTATGGTGTTTACACTCTTTGGATTTGGTGTAGGGAAGACTTTGTTGCTAGGAGAGAGGAGTTGGAAGACTAGAACATATGAAGGTCTCAAGATGGTTGGGCTAGGAGGTAGTGCAGCAGCGGCTAGTGTGCTTTGTGTGCGTCTTGTACATCAGTAGTTTACCATCTTAAACTTGTATGGCTTGATGTAGTTTTGCTCTGCTTCGAACAAAAGAAAAGAGTTGAGAATGGGTATCAAAATTATCCAGAATGAGCTAGACATCGAAAGTAGTCGCCAGATGCGACATCAAGTAGAGACGTTTAGCTCTCAACAGCCTTGGCCTTGACACCTACGACAACACCCTCGTCGTTGATTGCGACAACGTAGTACTCACAGCGCGTACTACCATGCGCGACACGGAACACCTGAACATCAGCCTTGTCGCTGCCAGCCTTCTTGACGGCCTCGACAACCTCGGCATAGTGGTTCTTGACATTCCAGTCCTTGACACTGATCTCCTCCACTTCGCCAGAATGGTTGATCAGGTCTCCAAACTTGTCTGTGATGTTTTAGTATTGCCCTGTACTTGCTCGTCGGTGGATCTGACCTTGACTGATGGAACCATGCTTTCCGTACTTGAGAGCCACAGGCTCAAATGGCTCATCGGTATCGCTCTGATAGAATGCATCCACACTCTTGAGATGAGTAGGTACAGCAGCATCCACAGCTTTCGTTTGCGCGAATCCACTGGTTTTGGCTTCGTTACTTGAGCTGCCAGTATCCTGGTTGGCCTTTTCCAAAAAGTTGGCGTATTCTTGATCGGATGACATGGCGAGCCGTGGGGTTTTAGAGAGACTTCGTTGAGAGATGTAGTTTGTGCGTCGTGTTCTGGATCTGGAGATGATTCTTGTCGTTTGGCGAAAAAGCTGGAGTGTTGTTCGTTGCATGTTTGTCGGTGCCTCGTCGATTTCTTGGATACAAAGAAGTGGCCCAGAACCGCTGACGTCAATGTAAGACTTGTGCATGCATGTCTTGCTGAGACTTCATAACTCAGTCACAATTACTTCCACAACTAGCACTCAGAACACAACTCTGCGACCAGAAGATCTTGTGCGCCCGGATGAAGCTGCTTATGCAATGTATAGAGAAAGGAATTTGCAGCTCGCTGCTGGACATATTAGCACATAAATCATATCTCGGCCAGACATGCATGCATGCTTCTTTGCTCAATAATCGCCCGGATCAAGCGTACCATGCAAAGAGAAATGAATTATGATCACTCATTTGTGCTTTACATACAGCGCGGCGCTCTAGACGCTCCAGCTGCAGATACGTTCAATGTATCTGTTCATACATGAATTTCAAGCGCTATGGCTCAACAACCACACTGCATCAACCTCAAATTCCTAGATCATGGAAGCTAAAGTACAGGATCTGTTTCTGGCATAACATCAATCCAGTACTCGCCTCATCAGTTGTTATGCAGATGTTCTGTTTGACCAAAACCATTCTGATCATGTCCATGTCGAATTCAAGACTTTTTCACAGCCCCAAAGGATAGAATCATGCTGCTTACTGCCCCTCAACTCGTCGCAGAGCTTGTATGAACCGTGTAAACATGTGTAGCACAGCAAATGGGAAAGCAACGAAATAGTCATTCACCGTCGAAATGACTTGCCAAAAAGGTATTTCAAGCACAGCACGTGATGCCCACCAGACTAGCCTAATCAAGCTACAGGCTACAAGCTCTGCATAACAACGAGAAGGGCACGACAAGAACACACAAAACAACGATTGTAAAATTTGTTCGATGCTACTTTCTCACGCATCCTCTTCAACGACGACTACATCTTCTCTGACGTGATCGAGCAAGTCGTGTTTCGAAGGCTTACTGATCTTTTTCAGCTTTTTGTCCTCGACTCGATCGAGAAGATCGCGCTCCCAATCTTGCCATACGGTCCAATCTTCCTTCTTCTTTTGGGCGTGCCACCTGGCGGTATGAGCAGCGGGTCGCCATGCCAATCTGTTCTTTGGCATGTCCTTAAGCGAGACTGGTCTGGCATCAGCCACGAGTTTGAGCAACTCTGTGAAAGCTGTCTTTCCTTCTGCTTGCAGAGCCTTTTGTCGTTGCGCTGGCTTCGGGAGCTGTGACACCAATGGTGCTTCTAGCCAATCCAGATCAGAGGAACCGTGTGTGGCAGGTTTGGTCGCAGATTGTTTTTGGAGATAGCGGATGGCAGACTCTAGACTGTCGATACGGAGCTTAGCTCTATCGAGCTCCATCTTGCTCGCGCCTCCCATCTCTGTAGCCATGGTGTTCTTAGCAGTGAGATCAGGTTTGTTCTCTTCTGCCGATTTCCTCCACTCGTCTCTTTCCTTGCGCAATCTTGCGACTCGTTGCTCTGCTTCGGTCAAAGCGGTTTGATGAGTAGCCTTCTCGCTTTGCAAGGCTGCGATAGACGTTTCCAGGTCTGCGAGAGCCGAGGATCGTTTCGTAGCTTCGGCCATGCGGGCATCGAGCATCTCAATACGAACACTCTGTTCTTCGAGCTCTTGCTCTTTCGAGCGGACGAGCAGAGAGCGTTCGCGGACTATCTCGGTGAGACGAGCGACCTCTGCTTCAGTATCGACGGAGGTGAGCTTGGTTGCGCGGAGTGTGGCGCTGCGAGTGACCCATGGCTCGTCAGGACGCTCGAATTCTTGAGTGTTCTCGAGGTTGGCGGAGATGTCGCTGAGCTCATTGAGTTGCGTGGTCAGCGAGGCGAGGTAGGTCGTCAGTGTGGCGAAGGGCGTCGTTTCTGTCGAGCCGCTGCCAAAAATGCTTGCGGACAGACGAGTCAGGAGAAGCTCACTCTCGCTCAGAGTGACGGGCTCTTCACGGCCTTCCTCGCCAAAGAGACTCTGGACCTTCTCACCTGCGCTACGCCCAAAGACAGCGAGCTTGGAGGTCAGACTCTCGGTGGAGGTGAGTAGCTCCAGGTGTGAGGGACCCAATGCAAGCGAGCGGGATTGGAGGTCTGTGACGTTGCGGTGCGTCTTGTTCACGATGACACGAGCACTTCTAACACTGGAGACGATCGAGTCCAGTTGTGTGAACAGATTGGACTCTTCAGACTCTTCAGATCGGGGGACCGGAACATGGCTCTGCACCAAGGACCGGCACAGACCGAGGGCCGATGAGGTGCTGTCCAAGTGGCTCTGGACTAGCGAGGCCTGCATGAGCATATCACTGGCAGACGCGGCAAGCGAATCTTTGATATGAAGAGAGGCCAGATGAGACATGACTGCCATTGATCTCTGGAGCTCTTCGTCCACTCTGCCCTCCTTCATATCATCACGCTTGATAGCATCGATGTAGGCGTTCAACGCTCTCTCAACAGGCTCAAGCTCGTACAAAGCGCTCTCGTATCTTGAAAACTCTTCGACAGAACAGCCGCGGATGCCGTTGGTGAAGCGATCACTCATCTCAGCGATCCAGGTGAGTCTGTCGAGCACACTGTAGGCAGCGAAGATGTCTTCATCTGCAATCTTAGTGCCTTGTCCGTTCAGACGTTCTTTGACAAGACTGTTGAGAAGACGAGACTTGAAGCCTACCCGCTTGAATCGCAGCAAAGCCAGAACCGAATCACGCTCAGCATTGAATGCGTCGGGCAAGAAAAGCTGCACGATGGCCAGATGCTCAGCAGCTTCTTCCGCCTCAAGACGCCTCAGCTCGAGATCAATAGTCTTTATCTGAGTCTTGGCGGCAGACATCTGAAGCTTCATGTTGAGGTCCATCATGGCTCGGCTTCGGCTCGACAATTCCTCTGCTTCGGTCTCGGTAATTTGGCGGGAGGCACGCATGTCTTCCAGGTCGGCTTGCAGGCTGGTGACAAGCTCGCGGAAGCGGGAGATTGTGTACTCGCAGTCCTCGATGGCTTGTTGTTGCTGTGCAGAGCGACGTGACTGCTCGCCGATGATGTTGTCTTTGAAGTCGATCTCCTCCTGCATCTGCTTTTCAGCTTCGACATGGTTGACTTCGAGCTCGTCGTTGAGTTCTTTGAGATTTTCGAGATCTTCGATAACCAATTCCAAGTCGTCAATCTTCTCCTGCATGGCCATATTACGTTCAGTCAGCTCTTCAATCATGTCTTCGGCTCCCATTGCAGCGTCAAGCTGTTGGCGGATGTCATCCAAGTCGGCCTCGGTGGCGAGTAGCTTTTCCCTAGTCTCCTCGTAGTCGTGCTTTAGAAGACCAAAGTCCTTGACCTCGTCCTCGAGACTCGTGATTTGACTCTTCAGGTCAGACTCCTGCTCTTGTGTCATGTCACGTAGCCTTAACAAAGCTTCCCTGAGTCTTTCATTTGAGCGTTCCAGCTGGAGCCAGCCTTGACTTGTGCGCTCTTCGGGGTTCATCTCTCTGCCCAGCTCTTCGTTTTCCTCCTTGAGTATGTCAAGTTCCAGTCGCATTTCTTCATTGCTAGTGCGCAAGGAATCAAGCTCGGACTTGAGAGATTCGGCCGTCTCCTCGGCCATTTCACGATCAAGGGTGGCCATTTCGACAACGGCATCGTGCTCAGCTTGGATGGCTTCGATATCGATCAAGCGAGTTTCCGAGTCTTTGAGCTGACCTCGCAAGTCGTTGAGTTCGTGTGACTGGGCCTGCATCTTGGACTGCATCTTCTGGACAATGTTTGCGTATTTGTCGCGCTCCTGTTCGACATTTTGCATCTTTTTGAGAGCATCACGATCCTCCTGACGCTTGCGTTCCATAATCTTCATCTTTGTCTGTAGATCCTCGACCTCGCGGGCGGTAGTCTTTGTTGGACGTAGCGAGGTATGCGATGCAGCGGGGGAGGTAGCAGGCTTGGAAGGGGGAGCAAAGGATTGGGGAGCATCTTCGGTCTCTTCGGCATGTTGAGTGTGGGAGTCGTCGGTGGGAGCAGCGGGAGAGGGTTTTGGTGAAGGAGAGTCCTGAGGCTGGGGTTGTCTCGGAGCAGAGGACACACGGCGAGCAACGGGCGTCTGTTTCGTGGCTGTAGAAGGCTGTCTGGCGGCAGGGGTAAGGCCTCTGGTGGTGGAAATGGTTCGGGTGGTTAAACGAGATGAAGCGGGTGCAGCGGTCGAGGAAGGATTGCGCGGCGTCTGGGCCGTAGTAGTCGAATTGGCCGAGGGTACAGTGGAGGATCTCCTGGCGGCAGCGGACAGGGCAGAGGGACCACTCAGGTTCGAGGCAGTACGCGGCTTGGTAGTGGCAGTCGACAGAGGTCGACGTGCGGCCGTGGTGGCGGTAGGAGGGGTGGCATTCCGAGTAGGCTGCGCGGCCGCGGGTGTAGCAGTGCGACTGATCTTGGTGGGCGACTTGGTAGGCGAAGGCAGGGCAGAGGCAGCTTTGGCCGTGTCGAGAGGTGGTGGGAGGTTGATGCTCGTAGGTCGCGTCGACGGACGACTGACGATGCGACTGACTCCTGCAGCGCGCAGGAACATGCCATAGTTGGCCTCGCAGTCAAAGTAGCGCTCGCCCTTGACCGAGCCGTCGTTCTTGCCCGTGGCCTCGTCCAGCTCTACACCGACCCACTCTCCTGGCGCAAACCCCGTCGCTCCCAGGAACCGCACAATCGCCTGTCGACCATCGTTGAGCTCAATCGTCTGTCCCACGCCCAGCGCCAGACTTGCCATTGTCGTGTGAGAGGCTCAATCGCTCATGTTAGGGGAACGAAGAGGTTGAAACACGCTCCTGTCCATCCATGTCACGATCGACGCCAGCTCCACCACTGTCAACATGCTTACACCACAACAACTCAAACTTTTTGGCAAGACAAGAAACCTTGTTTCGTCTCCTCTATTTGACTGAAATTACTACGCGACACTCTGGACTGCCCGCGTCCTCGCCGCCACGTCCTCTGCCTTTGTCCTTCCGAGCCCATCCTTGCCGTAAAAGTCCATCGGATATACCTTCTTATCTCCTTCCCACCCTTCTCGCTCGCCCAGCACCACCAATGCCTCGTACGGTGTCAACAACGGCCGTGGGAAGGCATATCCCCAATCGATGCTCAATCGCGGGCATGCTACCTGCACCCAGCACTCGACATCGTCCATCATGCCCAATTTGCCGGGGAAAATCTCACTGAGCAGCAGATTCACCCACGGTATGCCCTTCTCTTGCAGCCGCTGCTCAATCATGGTCATTGTATGCGGGTTTCCTTGTCTTCCGAGCGATCCAAGAATCAGCCCCCACTTCTTTGCTTTTCCTGCCGACCTGATGGCTTCACTCCGCAGCGACATCATCTGCTCGTGGTCATATGTTTCGTGTGTTAGCCGCCTGGAATAGGGATCGTATCGGTAGGCCGGTATTGTCGGGTTGTGTATCATGGCACTCTCGAGATGAAAGCGACCGTCTCCCAGATATAGAATCGAGTCGATCTTGTCCTCGTCCTTGAGCGCAGGACTTGTGCAACCCAGAATCTCGCCTTTGCTCAGCGGTGCAATCTGCGGTATCACGACGTCGTAGCCCGCGTTCCGCAGCTGCGGTGCCGTCCCGTGCAGCGTCGCATTGAACTGAATCGTGCCAACCATGGCTATCCTGGAACCCGCTTTGAAGTTCCGCTCGATGGTGGCCAGAAGATGTGAGACGTCTATGCCAATGTCGACAAAGACGTACAAGGTCTGGATCTGCGTTACGCTGACGGGGATCAGACAGCTGTGGGCATAGTGCACCAGCATGTCACAGCCCAGAGCGCGCGCCGTGTAATCGTCGATGCAGCATGCGCCATATGTCACGTCTCCCATGATCAAGGTACTCGTGTCCTGGCAGAAGCGCGTGATGATGTCCGAGATGGTCGTCGCAAACAGAAGGAGTCCTTCGGGGAACTGCAGGGCGATCTTCTTGGCTTGGGCGGTGCGGACTTTGTGGATGGTCTTGTGGATCTCAAAGTTGTAGTTGAAGGGGAGAAGCGAAATGGCAGCGTTGATATCCTCATCGTTCAGAATCTCGGGCGGGACTTGGTTCAAGGCACGGGCACTCCTTCGAGGTGCAGCGACTGAGCTTGGTTGTCAGTACGTGTGATGCGACGAGGGAGGAAGAGGCGCGGACCTTGAATAGCTCCACTGTCTTCGATTCCGCCATTTGTCTCGCCTTTGGCGGCCGCCTTTTCTGCGGCAGCCCTGCGTCCGATGAAGCGCTTTTTGGGCTGTCTAGATACGGCTATCGCCTCGCCATCGAGTTCTGGCGTTGAGACATCTGCCTGTTGTCGGTCTTGCTCCATTTCAGGTGTGATGCAAAAGTTGACGGACTGCCAAAAAATATCATGATTACCACCTCGGCGCGCTATGCCGCATCGGCCACACAGACGCCGCGCCGGCGGCCTTGATTCGCGCCTTGCCTCCCCCGCTCTCTCTCTCTCCACACCACCCGAGGCATCACTCCATCTTTGTGACCAAGCACTATTGTTGGTACAAGACGACTTGCCTTCTCATTGCTCCAGAGCTGCATATCCAATAGCCGCTGTCGTTGCCCTTATAAACATTCCAGATCACAATGTCTGCACTGATGCGTCCATTGCGGCATCCGAGGATACCCAGGCCTCTGAGCAGACGATGCTTTTCTATTACTTCCAAGAGACCTGCGGACCATGTCAGAATTGTCGAAGTCGGTCCCAGAGATGGTCTCCAGAACGAAAAGTCTTCAATCTCTCCAGAAACTAAGATCGACTTGGTCAGAAGGCTTGCTGCCACTGGACTTAGGACTATCGAAGCTGGTTCATTCGTTCATCCCAAATGGACTCCACAAGTGAGTCAATATCGGTATATCGCCTTCTCAGACTGACACTCAGCAGATGGCCAGCTCAGACAAGGTTCTGCAAAACATCTTGCAACAGCCTCCTCAAGCCAACCAGCCCATCACTTACCAATGGTTGTTACCCAATATGAAAGGTCTGGACAACTTCTTCTCAATTCAAGCTCGAAACTCTACTCAGGGAGACGCGTCTTACCCAACACCTCCACCATCTCCAGCCCATGATTCTGGTCCTGCTCAGAACACCTCTACTCAGAACCCCAATGACATGCCCTCTGCAGCTTCTGGTGCCGCTGCCATGGACTCAAAGTCGAGTCTCGATCAATCAAAACATGAAGTCTCAATCTTCCTCGCAGCTACCGAATCTTTTTCTCAGAAAAACACAAATTGCAGCATCGCTGAATCGCTTGAAAGATTCCAACCTCTAATCACTTCTGCCAGAGACAAAGGCTTTGGCGTTCGTGCTTACATTTCTGTTGCTCTGGGTTGTCCCTTCGAGGGACCTGACGTCGACCCCCACAAGGTTGCAGAACTAGCTGCCAGCCTTCTAGAGATGGGAGCAGATGAAATCTCGGTGGCAGACACCACTGGAATGGGTACAGCTCCTCGCACGAGAGAATTGTTGCGTACTCTCACTGCCGCGGGCATTCGAAACGACGACCTAGCTCTGCATTTCCATGATACTTTTGGCCAAGCAATGGTCAACACTCTTGTTGGACTGGAGCATGGTGTTCGAACCTTTGATTCCGCTGTCGGTGGTTTGGGTGGCTGCCCGTACTCGCCTGGTGCGACTGGAAATGTTGCCACCGAGGATCTGGTGTATTCTCTCGAAAGCCTCGGAGTCAATACCGGTATTGATTTGTCTGAGATTAGCAAAATTGGTGATTGGATTACCAGCCAGATTGGCAAGCCAAACGAGAGCCGCGCAGGCAAAGCAACCCTAGCCAAGTTGAGACGAGCCACAGAATAAGGACTTGTGACACCAGCTAGAGACGGCTCCTGTCTTGTGGCTCTCTTGAATAGCTGACTACGTTTTGTGGCTTTGTGCTCGATTAATCTTTCTTCCGTCAGCTCCATTGTACTCTAGAGCTCTTGCAGCGTTTGCGTCGCGATATAACAAGCTTGCAACCGAGACAAAGGGTTGCCAGAAAGCGAAACTCTTGACCGACGTCAGTTGTATATCATGACCAATCTTTGATTATTTTCATCCTGCCTATTTTGTGGTAGTAGCGACTGTCTAGAATCGCACTGCCATGGTTGTTGACTGATATTCTTGTTTTGCGCAAGTTTAGCCACACGCTTCGCATCCTTCCCATTTCGTCGACATTGGCTGCGTTGAGCGCATCAGTCCTCGGACTGCTTTGCAACATGAAACATGTTTGTGCAGCACATCCGGAATGCTGGGCTTGCATCAGCATGCGTGCAGGCGACATGCAGACACTGCAGCGTGAGATTTGGGGATACCAGAAGCCGTCAGCAGGCCCATGCATGTCGTAGGTACCTTGCCAAACGTGTGTCCCTGCCCGATAAGGCAGAAAACACACTGAGAATAGCAACGAGCCCAAGAGTCTTGCTTTGATGTGGATGAAATCACAAGGTTCTGACGTGGTCAAATTGTGGTCGTTGGAACTGATATCCAGATCATCGGTGAACAAGCAAGCACTGCGAAGCTTGATATTGAACAGTACGCCATTTCAGGAACAAGCTTTTTTTCAACATCACACAGTGGATCCGTGGAGCCGTAATGACCCGTTTAGTATCTGAGTGCAACATCAGCTGAACTCGACCCGTGTCATGCTGTGTGTACTTCCAAGGTTGAATGAGTTGTCCCAAACACATGACTGTCGATCACACTGTGTGACGAGACTTTGAAGCTGCTTGGGGGTGTCAGGGTGCGGAGAGAGATCTAGCGATGTGTTGCCAAAGCCACACAAGCCAGGCACGCCATCAAGCCGCAGGCGAGCCGGATCCACACTACTCAACCCAAAAGCTCCGGGTTGCACGTGGCCCGGGCCTACTGTAGGCACTTTTGGGGAGGGCAAAGGCTAACCACAGCGAAGACGCCCAGAGATATTCGAATCCGCTGACGGCTCGCCGTGGCGCACCTGATGGTTCGTAGATTCCGTTGCACCTGGTCCGGTACATGTCTAGTCAAAACGTCTTGATGTGCTTGCAACGACCCATGGCTGCCTATTCTAGCAGCCAGCCCGCCGTTTTGGACCAACTTACTCCTGTATACGGGGTGTTTATTGTTGGAACGTTCTGTACAAGTCGTTTGACTGGGCGGGGAGATATGCAGCAAACCGCCGGCAGAGACCAAGATAGCCGAAGGGATCATCCACGGGCTTAACGGACTGGCGCATTGATATTGCAGATGTACAGCGGGCCGGGATGCTTGCACGGTGTGCATGACTGCATCGCGACTCGCGAAAGCTCCCAGCACAGCGATCATGTACACGGAAGGATTCGACGTGGCTGGTCAATCACGAGATTGAGATTCGACGGCCGAATTGTTGCGGTGTAAAGGCGTTTGGAGGCGCAACATGGCGCTCTGCCAAGTTCAACGGACGTGCAGACAGCATCATCTTGTCTCCTGAGTTTGTTTTCGCGGTTTCCCCACGATCAACTTTCGCAAAAGCCTCGGGCATTCCATGACGGGAAGGGGTGGTGTGTAGAGTACAGATGCCAACCGTGAGTCCTGGTCAAGGCTGAGGCGCTTCGAGGCAAGGAGGCTTCACCAACAAGTGCGTCGCAGTCAAACATGCGGATAGCCGCCGTGGGGGCACCACGCGGGATTATGGGATGCTTCAAGAGCCTGAAGACGCTCGTCTTTGTGAGATGGCAACCGAAGTCAACAGCTGCAAGTAGTTCGATCGGTCGCTTCGTGCCATGCTTGGCTCGGCCAGCCCCCATCATCCTCCACACGCCGTGCTAGCGTTCCGCGACAGGGGCTGATCTCTGGACCCACTGATGGCTCAATCAAAAACAGTGTCGCCAAGGCACATGTAGGTGTGCGGCGCCCTTCAGGACCTGGGTTAGGGTTCTGTGAGAAGCGTCGTCCATCCGACTGCTGCCATTTCCCCTCTCGATTTTCTTCTCTTCCCTCTTCTCTCTTGTCGCCTGTTTCGTCGCGTGTATCCCGCGAATACCTCTCGAGACCTGACAGCTCCCGTCCACCACCCATCACGGTCATCAAAGACCTCTTTTTCCATACCACACCCCACCTTTGTCTCTCTTCGCTTGGCATCCTCTCTGTCTGCGCGCGTCTCGCGTAACCACAAGTAAGTCTTCCATCCTCGCGCCAATACCTCAACACCACGCGATCAAAACGCGTCGAGCTTCTTGTGCTAACGGAGCTCAGCGTCCTGTCTTGAACCTTCATGATGGCTTCTCAGACATCACCCACGGCGGCTATGCACCCGCATCATGTTGCTCAGCAGGGTCGAGGCCAGCCCAATGGCCATGTCGCCTTGCAACCGCCGCATCAAGCAAAGCCAGCGTCGCATTACCTTCAGCAGGCAAACGAGGCCATTTGGCTGCAGCTCGGTATGTTCTGTTCTTACTGGCTGCTTGACGTTTACTAACACCACGTAGGAAGTGTTTCGGAGATGATGGGCGAATATGATAGCGCGACACAGGCCTATGAACGCGCTCTCAGCTTCAATGGCCATTCGGTACAAGCCATGCTTGCTATCTCATGCATTCTTCGCTCCAAGGATCAATTCCCCGCTGCCGTCGAGTATCTTAAGCAGATTCTCCGCATCGAGGTTGCCAATGGGGAGGTCTGGAGCTCTCTTGGTTCGCGACTCTGTCCTGACCGCCCTTTGTACCAGAGCTAACCCCATCCAGGCCACTGCTACCTCATGATGGATGATCTCCAGCAAGCCTACTCGGCATACCAGCAAGCTCTGTACCACTTGCCTGATCCCAAGGTTTGTCAAGCCCCCTCCTGGTCAATGTCGTCGCTCTCACCAATATTAAATACCCGGCAGGAACCCAAGCTCTGGTATGGCATCGGTATCCTCTACGATCGCTACGGCTCGCTCGAGCACGCCGAAGAAGCCTTCTCCCAAGTCATGCGCATGGATCCGCGCTTCGAAAAAGCCAATGAAATATATTTCCGTCTTGGTATAATATACAAGCAACAACAAAAGTTCCAGCAAAGTTTGGAGGTATGCCTCTTCGCCGTTCGCTGTAGGTGCCAATAGACTGACCATGTACCAGTGCTTCAAATACATTGTCACCGACCCTCCTCGACCATTGAGCGAAGAAGACATCTGGTTCCAGATTGGTCATGTTTACGAGCAGCAGAAAGAGGTAAGCCTAACAGATAAGAACATTCCACGTCACGACTGACCCACATCTCAGTATGACTCGGCCAAGAGCGCTTACATGCGTGTCCTCGACCGTGACCCCAACCACGCCAAGGTTTTGCAACAGCTCGGATGGCTGCACCACCAGCAAAGCACTAGCTTCAGCAGCCAAGAGCAGGCGATTGAATACCTAGAGAAGTCGGTCAACTCAGACCAGACTGATGCACAAAGCTGGTACCTCCTTGGTCGCTGCTACATGTCTCAGCAGAAATACCCCAAGGCGTATGAAGCTTACCAGCAAGCTGTCTACCGCGATGGGCGCAATCCTACCTTCTGGTGTTCGATCGGTGTATTGTACTATCAGATCAACCAATACCGCGATGCGCTGGATGCTTACTCGAGAGCCATCCGCCTCAATCCCAACATCTCCGAAGTGTGGTACGACTTGGGTACACTGTACGAGTCCTGCAACAACCAGACCAACGACGCTCTCGACGCCTACTCCAGAGCTGCTGAGCTCGATCCAACCAACGTGCACATCAAAGCCCGTCTTGCGCTTCTCAAAGGTCAGCCTACTAACGGTCTGCCCAACCAAGCAGGCGCGCCACTGCCTCAAGATGTGCCTCCTCAGGCGTACCAGCCGGGCGCTTTGGGTGCTGGCCCACCCGCTCCTCAGTGGGGAGCTCCTCCTCCGGGTCAAGCTCAAGCTGCTCAGCAGCCTCCTCCAGGCGCAGATTGGTCCCGTAACAACCGTCTTGCCGACCTTCAGAACCCTCAGAACCCTGGCGCTCAGCCTCAGATGCTGAATCCATACGACTCGAGAGATCGTCTTGCTCAGCATGTGCCTCCTCGTCAGCCAACTCCGCCAAAGCAAGAGCCTAGGCAATACCAGGACCAACCTCAGCGTCCACCTCCTCCAGCCCATCGGGGCCTATCGCCTTCGCCCAAGGTGCTGTACAATGCTCCTGGACCTGGCGCCTACCCTCCTGCACCCCAAGCTCAAACTCCTTCCCAGCTGCCTCAGCAACAGGGACCG
This sequence comes from Aureobasidium sp. EXF-10727, assembly GCA_023848595.1. Lineage (NCBI taxonomy): Eukaryota > Fungi > Ascomycota > Dothideomycetes > Dothideales > Saccotheciaceae > Aureobasidium > Aureobasidium sp. EXF-10727. The sequence continues at coordinate 120,499 of SWBF01000051.1, forward strand.
GCCCCACCAAACCGCATTGCCAACCCTAACTACGGCCCGCAATCGTCTAGTGTGCCTCCTCCAGCCGCAAGCATGGGTGCCCCTCCACCAGCTCAGGGCCAAACCCCCGGCTATCCTAACAGGATGGCTAGCCCTCCCGAGATTCGTCCCATCATCGACAACCAGACTTCTCCTAATGGCAAATTTGGTCGTCAGCCTTTTGAGCATCACCCTACTTCTGGTACGCCTAGCATTGCCGGAGGTGCACCTCCACCCAACGCGGCTCTACAGGCAGCCGAGGCAGCAGCCAGAGAGCGCGAAGACCGTCCTTCGACCGCTCCTCCCAAGAGGCATAGAGAATGGGAAGATGATGCTTCAAGCATGAGCTCCCAGAAGAAGCCCGCCAATGAGGAAAGCCGCTCGCGCTTGGAGGATCCTAGCAGCAGACGTGCTTCGCCCCCCGATCGCATGGACCGTATTCCGAAGTCGCCATACAGAAGCCCATCAGAGGTGCGACGTGCAGATGACCAGCGACGTGCGACTGAGAACTATCACCCTTCCGAAGCTGCACATCACCCACCAGCCCTGGGACCAGCTCAAGTCAACCCTCAACCCTCTCCTCGCATTGGTGCTACAGACGAGCGCAGAGAACAGCCTACACCAGCACCTGCTGCCCAGCAACTTCCCCCTCCTCCCCAGCCTCCTACTCAGGCTCCGACACCCGTTCAGTCTCAGGCCCCACCACAGCCTCAACCTCAGCAGCCTCACTTGGAGCCCGCAGCTCGCAAGATGGAGATGGATGAGGACTATGATGACAGTGGTGACGAAGAGAAGAGGCCCATCAAGCCTCAAAGTGAAAGGAACAGCCCGAAGGCAAGCAACGGCGCTGGACATGATTGATGAACCATTTGCACAAAGTGATTGGTTGTCTGCATTGTAAAGCGATGAACTCACAATGTTTAAAATTACATGTAAAAAGCACCTTCCGTATTCATATGTTGAAATTCTTTTGTTGTTGCTCCGATGAGCCTGTCTGGTGAGATTGCCTGCATGTACCTATCAACCGCACTGTCGCATGACTTGCAACCTGTAGAGAGCAATCACTCGGATTCTGATGAATGTGAGACTTTGGCCCGCGAAGCTTCGGTGCCAAGTTCGACAGAGGGAGCTTCCCTTTGATGCCTCATCGGCCTTTCCGACCACTGCGAGTCGTCAGTCACAGCGCTATATGATGTTTGCATATCGACGCGCGCGATACGAGTAGACGGACGATGTAATGTCTGCTAGCTACATCTGCCGCAGTCCCCGCTATCTCATGGCGCATACTGCTTTACTTGATCCTACTGCGCAGACGATCTCGTCAGCCAATAACAAAAACTTGATGTTTGCCGATTATACTATGAGAAAAACAAAGCAGAGGATCTCTTCATCGTCCAGGCAGCTGAATAATTGTCGACCAATGGCAGCCGCTACATTGCGGATGCCTTGTCGCACATGCCCCTTGAGCCGGCGTTATCTCAAACAATCGCCGGCAGGAGCAGTCCGGCGTGGCACCCGAAAAGGTAGTCCCAAGAAGGTAGGTGAATAAATACTATGCTACAAGTCTACCTCTACTACGATTGTCCGTTTGCGATTGCATTTATTCAGACACTCCATCATTTGGCATTGTTGCCGTTGCTTCTTTGCGCAACAACATGACGGCTGAATCTTCAAAAGACACCATTGATGTAGTAGAAGTTGAACAACCATCTCAAGCGACCAGCAAACTACCGGATGTTCACGAAACGGAAGTCACGCCTCTCCTTGGACACAACCTCACATCCCAAGATGGAGCAGCATTCAATGATGGCCGATGCCAGATGAGCTCTCGCACCATTCTAATTATCATGGGTGTATTGATATTAATTGTCCAATGTGGCGATCAGTTCTCAGACGCACCCCTGACAAGAATCTACGAATCCATTTACTGCTATCAATACTGGGAACATGAAGATCCCACCAAGATTTTGATTCCTAGATCTGTTGTGGGACCTGGTGCACTGGGTGGTGTTGAAGAGCAATGGTGTAAGGTGGCCAAGGTGCAGGGCCAAGTTGCGATGCTGAAAGGTTACCAGCAATTCCTCGAATGCATACCAAGTATGTGAACCTGCGGTTGTGAGAAGGGCTCATTGCTAATAAAGCTCAGGTCTTGTCTTATCAATCCCAGTTGGCATTCTAGCGGATCGTTGGGGTAGGAAACCAATTATGGTGATTGGTCTATGTGCCTTTCCTCTCAAAATCGCATGGCAACTATTCGTCTGTGAGTAAAGCTGTCAGCTTCGAGGATCCTCATTCTCGAGCCAGTATCGACGGTTTGTTAACGATTGGCCAGGTTGGTTCTGGCAGAGTCTCAACTTGCGAGTCTCTTGGTTCTCAGCGTTGCATGCACTCCTTTTTGGAGGCTCTCCTGTCCTGTCAGCCCTGTTTTTCGTTGTCATCTCGGACATCACCAACCAGGATTCGAGATCTGCCGTCTTCTTGCGCATATTTTCTGCCAACCTCACTGGCAATCTTGTCTGTCCACCTCTAGTGTCTTGGATCATGACACGCAACCCTATGGCAGCAGTGTTCCTTGGTATAGGGTGCTATGGTGTTGGGGTCCCATTATCTCTCTGGCTTCCGGAGACACTCGGATACCAGCAGGTCATCAAAATAGGCGAAGAACGCAGTGATGAGGAAGAAGCACCATCAACACCACAGAACCAAGTCCAAAGCTTCTTGGAACAATGCTACAAGCCTCTGGTGGAGTCCACCAAATACTTCCTGCACGACAAACGAGTCGCTATTTTGATCATAACCTTCGTCCCAATCATGTTGACGATTACCGTTGTGCCGCTTCTTCTGCAATATGCGAGTTCGCGGTATAACATGACATTTGCCAGTGTCACACTGCTCTTGACCGTTAGAGCTGGAGTGACCATCGTCATGTTTTTGTTCATGCAATCTTGGATCTTTCGCGTGCTCGCCAACGCCGGTATGAGCGGACAAAAGAGAGATCTCTTTCTTGCTCGCGGGAGCGCTGCTTTGATGCTTATCGGCTGGACTGCCATAGGCTTCTCTCCCAATGCCATCTTCTTCACTGGATCGCTGATGGTTGCAACCATAGGGGGTGGCTTCCCGGTCTACCTTCGCTCCTTCTTGACAGGTCTAGTTGAGCCGAACAGGGTCGCAGAACTCTACACTATCATCGGTGTCGTCGACACTTTGGGTCTAATGATCGGGGGCCCTCTACTCGCTTGGCTTTTTGAGAGAGGTATGCAACTGGGAGGTACATCGATAGGTTTGCCTTTTGTTGTGCTGGGTTTGATTTACGCTGTGGTAATGTCGTTCCTGCTGAGAATTGGACATCACAAGCGTGAAATGACGGAAGCAGGTGCTGAATAATATTCTGGACAACATGGAAACCAACGATTATGCTGTTAATACTGTAATATAGAAGCCGTGTCCGAACAGTTCCAAGAATTATCTCATTGCATCGCATTGAACATGGTATAAAGCAGATTTTCTCTGTCAGAGTTATCATACCGTTCATGAGCAAATCATGTGTCCTGTCGTATTTCTAGCTTAGCAACAAGAATCGACCGAAAACGACCCTTACTTCATCGCTTCAGTGAGCACCTTTGGAGTTGGGTAATGTTTCAATCCATAGACGAGCCACCAGAAAGTGACAATGACCAAGACGCCCACCAAAATCACCGAGTTGTAATTCATCAGATCTGCCGAGACCGGCATCGCGTAGGGGAAGCAGAACATTATGTTGAAGAACACAATCAGAGCACAGCCGAGGGCGTTGACCAAAAAGCCGTATTTGCCCATCCAGAAATCGCCCTTGGGGGTGTGCTTACGACCGCTGATCAGGTGGGGGAAAATGGCCAAAAGATAAGAGAATGCGCAGAGGACGATGAAGGAGCCGACAAGATCATTGAAAGCGGTTCCAGAGGCGAGAATAATTGCTCCGAGGCCTGTGACCAGGATACCAACCAGAATAGTGGCAGGAATTGGGCAAGAAAGTTGCTCGTTGACCGAAGAGAAGAAGCCTCCAAAAGGAGTGGCCTGGTCACGAGCGAGTGCCCACCAGGTGCGACCGAGCGAAAGGACGGTCGAGATTGCACATATCATAATGATAAGGAAGATGATGAGCAGCAGACAGAAAGCTCCGCCAGCATTCCCGGTTGCTTGACGGTAAATGACGGCCGCAGGAAAGGAGCCAGAGGTATTGATGACTTCGTCCAAATCGCTCACGGCGTAGAACAATGCTACGGCGTACAAGAATGCGGTGATGGCTCCAAGAGAGACCTGGGCAAAGATTGCTCGAGGAATGTCGCGACGAGGATTCGGCAGCTCTTCCGCCATGTGTGATACACTGTCCACCGTGGCGATCGTGAAAGATCCATTCAAGACACCAGTCAGGAAGGCTACTCCACCACCCCAACCGGTAGTGTTCTGCCAGTCAGACCAGACGAAGGAGCTATTGGCATGCGTGCTTGGTGTTGCAGCAAGAACGATGATCGTGACAATGCCACCAACGATGAGCAAGAAAAGTCCTACATTCTGTAGAAGCGGCAGGAATCGATTGCCAAAAATGCAGAACAGCACACAGAACCATGTGATCAGGACGTATGTCAGGTAGGTATGCCAGGCCTCGAGAACGAAATTGGGATGCCACAGAGAGTACATCTGTAGGAGGACGTTCGAGGGGATGGCGATGATTGAGCAGAGGTCGAATATCCACCCAAAGAAGTTGAGGTACCTATGAGACAATCAGCATCCTTGTCTATCATGCTTCAAGTGGTGCTTACCCGGCGAAAAATCCAACACTTCTGCCCCATCTGGGGCCTGCTGTGACAGACGCCCAATGATAGACGCCTCCAGCGGTAGGCACAGCCGAAGCAAGCTATCATCAGGTCAGTGAATATCCAGGTTGTGTTCCTACTTCTGATTCCGAGCTTACTTCAGCGATTGATGCCGCAATGATACCATAGTATATGCAAGCAGTGATCAATTCGTATAGCACGCCAGCAGGGCCGCCATTAGGAAGAGAAAGAATCAAAGAACCTGCAAATGCCACCCAGGCAGAATCGATGTTCAAGGCCAGACCACAAATCTGTAGAGGACCGTAATGCCGTTGTAGTTGATCTCGATGGCCTGAAGCATTGACCGTATGTATGATTTCGCCGACTCCATTCTCAAGAGATGTTTTGCGATCCGTGGATTCCACCGGCGGTTTCTCGTCATAGTCGAGGGGCTTGATCTCTCTGGTAGACATGTTTGCAACAGTAGACGTTCTCAAGGCATTGACTTCGATCTAAAGAGTAGGGAGGTGCACGATGCCGGAGGAACCATGTTAAAGAAGAAAAATAAGCAAGTAGCATTCGAGCAACCTTTCACGCCAATCTTTGCGTATGGATAATAGGCCTGTGTAAGTGTACTCTACGATACTTTTCCAAAGCCCTGTTTGAGAATTAGAGTGGCTGATAGATGCCGCGTCTTGCAGGATTCTATTCGCCAGATTTATCATGCAGGTGTTATCTCTGGATCTCATATCTCGAGTCTCAGCTACATCCGACTGGTGGGTTGGCCGTAGGATCTAGGTCACTAGGCACAATCAAAAGGTGTACACGGCGCACCAATCCTGATTTGTGTAGTCAGCTTTGGGGTAGCAAACACTTGCCATCGATCGGAGTTATTCTCTTGCATGACTCTTTCCCTCGGCAAGTAACCACATCCCAAGCGAGACGACATTCATGCTACTTCCTTCTGAGCAAAGACTTTGCAAAAACTGTGACGTGCATTGTCAACTGATTACACAGCCTCTCTAGTGGATAGAGTGACATTTGTTGAGAGCCATGACTCCGTCTACACTCTCCAGATTCGTGTCATGTTTGACAACGATATTAGAATGCATAGAGAGTGAAAGATCTTATCGCACAGCAACGTCAGTACTCAGCTCGGTTAGGGACATCCTCCGAAGTTGTGTAAGAACCATGCGATCATCGGAGGTGCTTCTGCTGAGGTAATCGCCAGATTTTCTGACCCGACTATACAATGTGCATGGCTTGGTGGATGTTGCTCGCTCAAGTGGCGCCCCAATAGGCAATCAGAAGGTGGTCTGTGCACGTCCATGAGACCCTCTTTCTGTGCCTGACAGTGTGACAGCATTTCCGTAAATTGTTTGCATCTACAATTTGAGAATCGGAGATTCATTTATATACTCTGCGATTGATACTGCCGACAGAACATATGGCATCGTTGATGTTTCTATGAACCATCGTTGTATGTGGACAGTTCACGGGGCGCGCAGATGGGGGCTTCTGTACCAGTCCTTATCTTTCAACGACAGCCCGCACTCCTCAAATTCTGGGAGCAGACAACCCTTGAACAATTCCTTCTCAAGCCCGTCATGATCTTCTTCGGCACGGCGTATAAGGTTGTATCGAATCAATGTAATCGATAAGATATGCAAGTTCGACAAGGTTGCTTGACATGTCGTTGTAGTCATCCCTGCTTAGCGACAGGCCTTAGTCAACAACTCCTCCAAATCTACCCCAGCAGATCTCTCTGATAAGGGTCCCATTTTCAAAAGTCCCGCTGTCCAAGAAGAAAACCCACTTGACTCGACACTAATGCCATCTGCTGCTACCTAATTATCGCCAGTCTCCTTCTGGATATTCAGCCCGTCCCCAGGTCGGGCTCGCTCAGCAGTGTGACTAAACCCTCTTTCTCATGGCCGCCATTCAACGCTGTTCATAGAGTGCTTACAATATCGTGTTACCTATCACTCAGCAGGTGTAGATCGTTGGCCGTTATACTTCATGTCTTTGACAGCCATAATCAGGTGTTTTGAGTATCTCTCGTACTGATTTTCTCTCAACCTTGGTCCCATGGATAGCCGACAAGACGGCACCGAGAGCGCCAGCTCATGGCTGCCAAATTTCTTTCGCAAGTCAACGGATTCGAAAATCCAGGAACCCGATGAGAGAACTTCTCTTCTTCCCAAGCCCGACGACGAGCCGACGATCGGATCAGTCGATGACTTCGATTTTGAGGGGAAGAGCAGTACCCAACTTGTCATCCACGAGTTTTGGGTACTGCTCAATGGGTCAATCCCCGTCTTCCTCGCATATATGCTGCAGAACTCGCTCCAGACTGTCTCGGTTCTCGTCGTTGGGCGACTGAGTCCCGAGGCACTAGCAGCAGCAGCTTTCTCCTATATGTTTGCCATGGCTTCTGGTTGGCTCATCGCGTTGGGTGGCACTACCGCCATCGACACGCTTGCCTCTGCCAGTTTTACCGGAAGCAAAGACAAGCACGATCTGGGAATCATTCTCCAGAGAGCTCTGTTCGTCCTCGGACTGCTGTATATTCCGGTTGCCATTCTCTGGTTGTGCTCGAAGCCTGTCTTCATGGCTCTTGGCCAGGATGAGCGACTATCCGAAGATAGCAGCAAGTTTCTTAGCGTACTGGCGCTCGGTGGACTCGGGTACATCTATTTCGAGTGCCTGAAGAAATACCTTCAAGCTCAGGGTAAGGCAACTTTGCATCTTCGACTTTTCGACCAAGCACTGACAATTCAACAACAGGCATCATGAGACCAGGCACATATGTGCTCCTTATCACCTCGCCGGTAAACGCAGGTCTGAACTATCTTTTCGTGTATACATGCAAGATGGGTCTCCTCGGAGCCCCCCTGGCTACAAGCATATCTTATTGGTTGTCGTTCTTGCTTCTTCTGGCCTATGCACGCTTTGTCTCGGGCTGGGACTGCTGGGGAGGATGGTCGAAGAAGGCATTCCAGAACATCGGCACGTTCACAAGACTTGCTCTCCTCGGTGTTGTTCATGTAGGCACCGAGTGGTGGGCGTTTGAGATCGTTGCTCTCGCTGCAGGCAAACTGGGAACGATCCCTCTGGCTGCGCAGTCAGTCATCATGACTACGGATCAAGTCCTAAACACCATTCCTTTCGGTGTTGGAGTCGCAACATCAGCACGAGTAGGTAATCTGCTAGGAGGCAGAAACGCAAAGGGTGCGGCACGCTCTGCCAATGTTGCTGCTTGGCTGTCCATGATCCTTGGAGCACTTGTCCTGGCCCTTCTGATGTCGGTCAAAAACTTTTATGCCAAAATCTTCAACGACGACCAGGATGTCATCAAACTGACCGCAGAGGTCATGCCTTGGGTGGCCTTGTTTCAGATTGCTGACGGGCTAAATGGCTCGTGCGGCGGCAGTCTTCGTGGAATGGGACGACAGCATGTTGGTGCACTCGTGAACATAATCAGCTACTACGCCGGCGCCCTGCCGCTAGGAATCTGGCTTGCTTTCCACGGATGGGGCTTGGCTGGCTTGTGGATTGGGCAATGCATTGCACTGTATCTAGTTGGTTTCGGCGAGTGGGCGATTGTTGCATGGAGTGATTGGCATTACCAAGTTCGCAAAGCGTTCGAGAGGATGGAGCATGAGGAGCAGGTAGAGTCTGGATTGGCCAATAATGTTGATGGCTACCAAGCAGAGGAGAGCCGGTAGACAGACTCTGGTCGAAGGTTTAGCTTGACATCTTCCAAAAATGAAAGCGTCGTAGACAGTTCAATCGGAGCAAAAGAACAATGCCCAGATTCCTCTTCGTTTCTCTCGAAAGATCCGGTTCATACCACCAAGCAAAAGTTTGGTTCAGGAGTAAGATCGTGGTACCTGATCAGGAAGCCCCCAATTGCGATGCAGGATCACCAAGCGATTGAGTTGATCTAATGGCCGGTATCAGCAACCAATCAGACCTCATTCCCCACGATATAAAGAGGTTTACCAATCCAGGATGGCAGCCGAGCGATAGTGTCAACGTCAGTGTTATAAAGCCTCCTTACAAACCCCAGGATTGCGGGGCCTGGTGGGGTTGTAGATTGCAATCTGATCTTGAGAATATCGCCAGGGCATATCTATGCCGCTGCATTCTAAGACTGGTGTGTCAACATGTGGGGGCGGAGTGATATCGCGACTCTCCAACTTGGAATGACGCCAGGAGTCCGGAGAAATAGTTGGCATGCACCACATGACATCGGTGACAAGAGTTTCGTTCTGAGCTCCCTTGTGTAGCTTAGCCTGTGTTGACAATCTTGACAGTGTGCAGTTAGGTAAACAAAAAAAGACCGCGGCTCCAAATTCCTTGGTTCCTGGCAGCCAGATCGAGAGAATATTAGTTGTGAGCTTGCTGCTGCTTCCTTGGTTACTTCCATATCCTCCTTTTCATCTCAATTCTCAATTGCTCCTTTGGAACATACTCGGCAGCATGTTCAAATTGATTGCCATTGCCGCTGCCTTGACAGCCAGTGTTTCTGCACACGGCGACCACAGCCAGGAGACTTTCAAGGAAGGTCCTCACAAGAGCCTGTGGTACAACACGCTTCCTGGTGACGGAGGTACTCAAGCCGATTCAGTCTTCTCAGGCATCTCTACTTTTGGCCGTATCGAGTACCACCCTTGTTTGGCCAGCGACGCTCGCAAGTATGACATTGCATTCATCGGCGCACCCTTCGATACTGGTACAAGTTACCGCCCTGGTGCCAGATTTGGTCCTAGTGGTATCCGTCAGGGCTCGAGGCGTCTTAACCTTTACGGAGGCTTCAATGTCCCTCTCCAGGTTTGTAGCGACGTTCGCATCCGTTCTGCGGTCCAGTACTGATTGAGATGCAGACCAACCCTTTCAATGAATGGGCCACCGTCATTGACTGTGGTGACATTCCGGTGACGAGTTATGACAACGAGTGGGCGCTGAAGCAGATCGAAGAGGGCCACAACAGCATTCTCATGCGCGAGCCTGCTGCAAATGCACACATGACCGGCCCTTCCAAGCACGGAAAGACATTGCCGCGTGTCATCACTCTAGGTGGTGACCACACCATCACCCTGCCTCTTCTGCGCTCCATGAACAAGGCCTACGGACCCATAACGTAAGTCTCGACACATACCCGTCAAGGCATGCGGTGATTGCTTACATTTTTGAGTGTTATACACTTCGATAGCCACCTCGACAGCTGGAAACCCAAAGTGTTTGGCGGCGCTCCGTCGAAAACCGCGTCCATAAACCATGGCACATATTTCTACCATGCGGTATGAAGTCCCATACCACTGCTGAGATGGTATATATGCTGATTGTGCTCCTGATTTAGGCCCAGGAAGGACTTTTGCGCAACGACACCAACATCCACGCAGGAATCCGCACCACTCTGTCAGGCATGTCTGATTACGAAAATGACGGCTACTGTGGATTCGAGATTGTCGAGGCTCGCGAAATCGACACCATCGGCATTGACGGCATCATCAAGAAGATCCATGACAGAGTCGGGCACAAGAACCCTGTGTATCTGTCGATTGACATCGATACACTTGATCCTGCGTTTGCTCCTGCAACAGGTACCCCTGAGACTGGTGGCTGGACGACTCGCGAGCTCCGCACCATCATCCGTGGTCTTGAGGGCATCCACCTTGTCGCAGCCGATGTCGTCGAGGTCGCGCCTGCCTACGATACCAATGCCGAGCTGACCACTATGGCGGCTGCCGACGTGCTGTACGAAGTCATGGTATGTAAAGTGAAGGCTGATATTGTCTGAAAGCGTTGCTAATGCGGTTCTCCGTAGTCCCTCATGGTCAAGGACGGACCCCTCTCGGATATGTCGATTGAAAGTAAGAAGGAGCTGAAGTAAGAGGATGACCAGTAATTGGAAGATTTGGAGATGACCGGGACAATTGGAAGTTTTGGAGTGGCTCAGATAGTTTGTGGTCGTCTTGGCCATGCTGTTGAATAAGTTGGTAGAAGAAATAAATCCTTGGCTTCGTATCAGAGCGTGTTGCAGGTGCAGGTTCCTTTATAGTTTGGAGTAGTCGTGAGGGCAAGATGGCTCAAGTGGCAGCATGATCAGGCTCGGAGGCAAACCTCATCTTGAGCAATTGGACAAACTCGGCCAGGGCATTGTCGTCGCCCTCGGCAGTTCTCATGTTTCTAAAAGACTCTGTAGCTTCCTTGTCGCCTTTTGCTTGTGACCAGTGTGACTGGTGTTGAAAGCCGCCTCTGCCTCTGCCCCTACCTCTGCCTCTAGAGGAGAATGAGCGCTGTTCCTGTGGCGGAGGTTCTAGTGTCAGGCCATAGACACTTTGGAGTTGGATGCGTAGATTGGGGTATCTCGAGAGCAGTCGTAGAAGCTCTGGGTCCGACTCGAAGCCGGCAAAGTCGATTTTCTTGCTGCTCCCAGGTAGGGCGGTCCTTGTGGCAGGTAATGAAGGCAAATCGGAAGGAGTGAGCTGGGCAGATGGAGTCGTCTGGGCGGGTTGCTCTTTCGGCGCGTCGTTGGCGTGAGTGTCTTTGTGTTTTTTGAAGCATGCGATCGAGCAGCTGCTGCCCGTCAGAACGCGACTTCTTCTTTTAGACATGAACCACTTACTATCGCAGTCGACAAGATGAACACTTGTACTTGGACTCGTTCTGCTCACACACGGCACAAATCTCTGCCATTCTGATTATGTGGTATTGTTGTAACGAGTAGAGTTGAATGATGCAAAAGATGATATGTGGATGAGTAAGCTTTGCGGCCAGCCAGCTCACCTCCGAGAGCGAGAGAGAGGCGCATCGTGACGGTCTAGATTTTGCATAACCCATCAACATGGAGTCAATATCGCTACTCGGCCGCAGCCTTGCGCGCGCAGGACTCAAGACATCGCAGCCATGGGCTAGCACACAATGCGCTCGCACGCTACCACACACTTTCTTCCGGAGGAGTATCCAGACCAGCCCGCAGCTCAAGCAACAAGGCCGCATGCCCACCCAGGAAGACCTGCGCGCCCAATTCAAGAACAAGAACCGCAATACCCTCTACTACACCCTGTCCATCATACTCGGCACCGTCGCGCTATCCTATGGCTCCGTTCCTTTCTACAAGATGATTTGCCAGCAGATGGGCTGGGGCGGCCAACCCATCAGCATCCATTCTGCTGGCCAGTACGAGGAAGACGACATTGCTTCACGCCTCATACCCGTCACTGATTCCCGCCGCTTGCGCATTACCTTTGCCGGTTCTACCTCTGACGTTCTGCCCTGGAAATTTACTCCCCAGCAGCGCGAAGTCCGCGTTTTGCCCGGCGAGACTGCTCTGGCCTTCTATACCGCCACCAACCTGAGCAAGGACGAGGACATCATTGGTGTAGCCACATACTCTGTCACCCCCGGCCAGGTTGCTCCCTACTTTTCAAAGATCCAGTGTTTCTGTTTCGAGGAGCAGAGGTTGAACAAGGGCGAGACTGTCGACATGCCCGTCTTCTTCTACATCGATCCAGAGTTCTTGAGAGACCCAAATATGTCCAAGATCGACACCATCACCCTCAACTACACCTTCTTCAAGGCAAAGTACGACAAGGACGGCCATTTGTCTCCTGTCGCCTAACCCTCTACAACACCTCCCCCAATCTTGTACATATACTACCTTCTGTAAAATACCCCGTCTTGCTCTCCTCTTGACATTCTCGCCTTCACATTCACGTCTTCTTGTCGTTGCTCAGCTGAGGTATACTTCATGGTGATTTTTCTCAATTACTCGTACGTCTAGGTAGAAAAGCGACACTGCTTTTTTCATATCGTAGATCAGGCCAAAAGCATAAACCCTCCCAATCACCCTCGAAACACGCAGACAACAAACTCAAAAACATTCAAATCCATCAATCAAAAGCTCCGTCTCGGTCGTCCAGCTCTTTGTATGCCCGAATGCCTTTTGCTCCAGAGAGAAAGAGGTTTGTGTGTACAAAAAATCAATCGTGTGATACTTTCCGTTTCGTCAACCACTTCAGAAAAAATAGAGACATGGCGAATCTCCATGCACGCTGTAACTCTTGTCGGAAAATCAAAATTGCCGTCGCCCCCTTCGGAAAATGTCATGGCCTCCTTTTTACTCCTTCAAAACGCCTGTCAAAATGCTTTGCGATAATCCTCGTCGTCCCTAGTTCGGGCCCTTGTAGTGACTGCTCTTGCACGAGTCGACAAATGAGTTCTGCGGCCAGTCGTATCCTGCATCCGCCCAGCTTGTAATGTTGGGGTTCTGGTATGCATTTGCGTGCTTCTTGATGTAATCCGTCGTTGGGTAGCCTTCCGGGTCGCACGTCATCTCACCGTCCTCGTCCTGGTAAATTCGGATGTAGTCGAATCTCATCTTGCCAGGCATAAGGTCGGCCAGACCTGTCCAGTTGAGCTGAGCGAAACTGGCCGAGAGACCAAAGTTGGCAATAAGAGCCATTGGCTCCTCAGGCATGACTCTCTGTCCGATGTTTCCGTTGGGTCCGACGGCGTCGGCAGTCATCTTCCAAGTAGGTTCGGAGCCAACGTACCATGCGACGTATCCATCTGAACCAGGCTCGTACTCAAACGCGTACACTTGATATGCCTTGCCGTCGTACCAGTCGTTGTTCAACAGAGTGACGGTGGAAAGAGCCTGCTGGTAGACACCACCCTGGTAAGAGTTCATCTCGGAGATGGAGGGGTCATAGACTTCAATGAAATCGGTGTTGGGACGCCAGAAGATATCGAAAGGAGCAGTCTGGTAACTTTGCGAGGCTGATCCAACGGCGGCGTCGTAGTGGAGCGGATCGAGATACGACACACTGGCTTCGATGGCGTCGATCTCAGCAACGTAACGAGACTTTCCAGGGCTAGGGTGTTCTTCGCCGTCACAAGTGCAAGCAGGAAGACGCATTCCAGGAAGCCAGTTGAAGCCATCGGGAGAAGACTGGTTAGCAGTGATACCAGGATCACAAACATCCGAGTAACTGTAGGGCCAAGTACCGTCGGTCGTGGCACGGTATCCAGGTCTTCCAAGGTTGCCCATGGCCCAGAAACCGGGCCAGAAACCGATCGTGTCACCTCTACCGGGAAGTGAAATACTGGCCTCGAGGTAACCGCCCTTGAAGCAAAGCTTGTTCCATGATTGCAGCATACCTGAACGGTAGTTGAGGCCGTGGTTCTGGAAAGCGTCGAAGGTGATTTCAAGAACACCATCTTTGGTGGTGATAGCGTCGGGGTCGTACCACTGTCGACTATCAGCTTGTGGTAAGGACAAGCACGTTTGAACAGACTCACCTCGAGATCCTGTGTGACACCATACCAAATGTCAACACCCTGGAAGTACGGGTCGTCACCGTCGTAGAAAGTACGGCCGTCGGTTTCAAACTCATCGGAGAACTTGACAGGAATTAGCAAAAGGGCGTGTGAATTGCGATTTGATGCGACATACTGCAAGCTTCAAGGTTTTACCGTTGACGCTCTTTCTCGTCATGACCGAACTGGGAGTGGCAGGGTCGATAAGACTGTGGCGTACGTTCTTCAAAAGAGGCACATCGCTCTTGATACACATGGGATCAGAATCGCACGTGTTGACCTTTGGCTCGTTGTACTTGACGGCGAATGTACTAGATAGGGCGTGAGTATTGGAAAAGGCAGCATGTCATGGAAGAGTAAACTCACATGATGGGGTACCCGATGAAGAGCATGAAGACTCCCAAGGTGATCAGCACAAGACCACCCAAGTTGGTGATACCACGTTTCGAGAACAGATCGGAACATGTTATGCGGCCTTCTTTCTCATTGGGATCTGGGTTGTGCAAGTAATCGTCCTTTTCGACATCCTCGGGGAAGAGGAGGAGACCAGCAGAAGGCAGGATGTTGTATTTCTCCGAGACGGTCTGAGTATTGACACCTTCGTCGTCGCTGCCGGCACGCGAGGGGGCGCGCGAGTCGTCAAAGGGGGAGGCAAAGGGACCGGCGCGGCTATCTCTGCTGCCCGTTGACTCGGAACCCCAACTCGTGCGGCGAGAGTTGTAGCCACTTTGGCTCGGCGACCTCATGGGCGAGTCGTCATCGCGAAAGCGCCGTGACGGACGAGAACGGCTGGGCGGAAGGAGGAGCTCTGCCGACTCGGGGGCGCCGGCGTTGTACATGCTGTTGGATGAGGGAGCGGGGCGTAGCGAGGGGCGGCCAGAAGCAGAACCAGCGGTGCCGGGCCTCGTCAACGAACGAGACGAGGGCTGACGAGCGGCGTGGTGGTCTTGGCTGTCGGCCATGGTAACGAGGTCGTCGCTGCCTGAGTTCAGCCGAATGTGAGGAGTTGATGGCTGGTAGGCGTCCGGTGGGGATGACATACTGCTGGATGGGAGGTGGACTCGCACGGGATGGAGCAAGCCAGATGGCGGAGGTAGGGTAGCGGGCGGAGAAGATGGCGTGGATCGTCTAGTGTCTCTGGTCGGCCAGCCCTCGGCCTGCGTGGGCAATGCTATGAGGCGGAGACGAGGTCGCCGGGGGTAGGGCGGACGAGATGGAGTGGAAGTCGGACGGCGAGATGCAAAGGGCAGAGGAGGAGCGACAGCAGCAGCAAAAAGATTGTTGATCGGGAGGTGTCGCGCGCTATGTTGTTTGTGCGCCTGTGCTTGGTGCTGGGGGGCTTTCGGTCTCGAAAGGTTAAGGAGCGAAACACGGGCCTTTTGGACAAGCCGTGTTAATTAGGGGCTTTGGCAGGACGAGCAACCGCCGTCCACCACTCTTCGACCGCCGCACACTGCGGCCGATCTCAATTCACTGCCCAGCGTCTTCGTATTGCACTACGCGTTCGCCATCCACCCTCGCCCAGCCAAGCTTGATTCTCTAACCTCCGCTTGCTCCATGCTTGAACTCCCACCAGCACATGTTCAAACGCCGCGCGCATCTCTTCACTCGAAACATCGCCACAACCGCCGCGATGACGACGAGGAGCCGTGGCAAACCTCCGTAAACCCAGACTCCCACAATCCGCGCCAGCCCCAAAAGGTCTTGGTTGAATCTCCCTCAACTTGCCCCATCTAACCCGTCTCGCCATAGTGCCCGAGCGTCTCTTCTATTTCAGGGAACCAGACAAGGGCCTTGGTTTTGTTCCAACTTCAACCACGCCCATGAAACAACCAGTCGAACCTCCCTCTGCCTTCTGTCATGCTTCTCTACTGCCCAGCGTCCGCTCTCAAAAGGACCATGACTCTGTAGCTACGTCTGTGATGCCTGTTAAATTATATCGACGATGCAGAAAAATGTTTGAAACCCACCTCATCACCATGCTGACAGGCACCGCTTGCCGTTGCTGCGGTGCTGACAGGCACATGCATGTAGACTGTACAGAATAAACACGCGGCTTCGCACTTCCGACATAAACATTGGACAAAGTCCGACGACCTGCCTCTCAGCTCTGCTGCCCATCTCATGCTCTTCTTGCCGATTCTTATCTTTTGTGATTGTCTTTCCAGTTCAACGCTTCGCTTGTCGGTGGCTTCTGCCCCTCAGCCTCACGAGATTGCTGTTGATTTTTTGGAGATGAACCCCGTCTTCGCCATCGGCCAATTCTGCATGCAAAAGCGCCGAATTTCAGGTCCTCCACCTTATTAATACGGGGTCTGCTAATCGTTGTGCTCTAGGAGTACACAAATGCTCATCTCTGCCAGTCCTCTACATTTTCGTGATTTCTAGCTTTTCATTCTAGAAAAACGCTAAGTCCTCGACCATTGAGCTTGTTCATAGCCTCATAGGGGCTGGATACCCGCCGCGGCTCCTTAAACGTTTCAACTACCTTACTCATGCGACCCTGACTCTAGCCCAAGACCTGACCATTTCTATGTTATAGCCATGATATGTTTACTGTAATGCTTATGTGTCTCTCGATGACCATGAGCTCTCCTAGAGCTGCACCATGATACCTTGTTGTCGAATACCACACACTTTCTTAAAGGCTTGCAGTCATACCAAGTGGAAAACATTAGAATTACGCTATATATCGTCTGGCTGTATAGCAAAGTCCTTGGTTTGGTTGTGAGCTTAACATCTAAACTCTATGAAGTCGATTTGAAGAACTGAGGAAAGATGGTCTTGAGTTCCTGAAGATTGCTGATCTGGTATTGGGAGACCTGTGACGTTGGTGCAGTCACTCCCGGTTCTACCAAGTGGGCAGCAGTCCAACCCATCTTGGTCGCACCGGCTGCATTGATGGCAGAGTCGTCTGAAAGTACATGTCAGCGGCGATCCGTGTCAAGTTCCCGAGGTACAACGTACCGACAAAGTAACAATCTTCAGCGACTGTTACACCAGCCTCAGCCATGGCTTTCTTGAACATGTCAGGTGATGGTTTGCAAAGGAATCTTGCAGCCGAGTAGTCGCAATAGGTGATGCCTTCGAACATGTCCTCTACGCCCAAGAGTTTCACAACTCGTCGACCATGATTGATGTAGGCATTCGTGAAGAGCCAAGGCTTCACCTTTGACGTATCAAGGTCCGCGAGTAGCTTCCGCAACTTTGGATCGGGTGACATGATGTCCTCGAGTGGCAGCGCATCATCAACCTTTTCGTTGTACTCGAGGGCGTCGACCTTGTGATGGCGTACAAGGCCCTCGATGGCAAGCCCATAGTCTTTGTAGTACCGCGTATGTAACTCGTTGGCATCCTCTCGTGACAACGACAGATGGGACTCGAAGTATTTGTCTAGACCTTGATTAATCATTTCGTCAATACAATCAACGACCAGGAAGCATACCAATCAGATCGCCCATCAATTCATGCACTTTTTTGTCTGCATGCAATTAGATCTTGACCTGAAACTAAAGTGTCTATAACACACTCTTGGAATACAACTAGCGAGACGGTTAGCGAGTGTTGAAGTCGACAGTTTTTCCCAACGTGAACCTACGCAATTATCTATGTCGAAAAAGAAGACTTTGCGATTGTCCGTCATGTTGTTCTGAACCATTTCTATGCGTCTATTTGTGGAAGAAACGAAACCCCGAGAAGCAAAAGAACCCGACCGACCGAGAAGAGAAGTAGACCGACAAAGAGAGGGCAACATTCAACAAGAACGTGAAAACAGGGAGAGAGGGGAGCGGCAAAAACAACACGTTGACGTCGATGGTATGGAAGACGAGGGGGTAGCTCCCCAGGGGTCGTGTTCACACCAGGCCGGGGACGCCAAGGCGAGTTCCGAGTCGCCGACGGCGATCTGACAATTTCATCACGAACTTGTTTCCTGCCCTTTGTCGAAACAACACGCGTGTCATCCATTCACTATCGCTAGAGATCGCATAGGCATGGCGCTTGCAGAGTACCATTGCTACTAGTGACATTGCTGTTCGACGCTCGCAAACAGGAAATAGTCTTTCCGTCATGGCTTCCACGCAGGTGAATGGCTACAGGCCCGCTGTCGCGGAGCAGCAACATGTACAGGCTGCATTCTACGACCAGTGGCTACAGTTGAAGGAGGCGGTCCTGGCAGACAGACATGCGCGATTCAAGTTGCCAGCTGCTGTAAAACAGCGACTTCAACCTGCCGCAGCACCGTCGTCGACTTCCAGCTATGCCTCAGCTTCGCAGCTACCTGGCCTGTCCAATGCCTCAAGCAGGGAACAGACAATGCTCAACTCGTCTTACGGTGCTGTTACTGCTGCTGCTCGTCTGGGGAACGCGCAAGCTTTCTCACAGAACACTCATACAGCAGCAGGCACAACTGCTTCGAAGAGCGGCATTGATCCGATTCTGTTGACAAAGTCCGAAGACTTGATAAGAGCAGAGATGCAATTGAAGAGACAGCGCATCGAGAGACAACTCAAGGATGCGGCAGAGCAGCGCAGATACACTCCCTTTTTCAAGAACCAGGAAGACATGGCACCTCTTGTCGGTCTGACCGAGACTTTTGAAAGAGCGCTGGAATTGGTCAAGCCCATCTCGGGTCTCAAGCCCCCTGCTAACGCGCAAACTGCAGCGAGTGATTCGTTCGATGAGAACTCGTATTACTCTAGCCAAGCAAACGATTGGTCGTCAGAAGAGGGCTCGCCAAAGAAGAACGCAGAAGTGTCGTCCAGTGTGCATCAAGCGACAGGTCTGGCAAGTAGCGCTCCTCTTTCCAAGCAGAACACCGTCGTCGTTGAACATCATGACAAGCAGCATCACCCTATGCCGACTCTTGATCAGCACGAGACCGAGACTCTCTACGATGCCGAACGAGAGGATTCGGAGGAATATTCACCACCAGATGCAAACGCCTTTAGCGGACCCGACGCTGATGCGATGGATCTGGATGATGGTGAGTACCATGTCAATGAGCCTATACGTAACCCGGCTAAGCGACGACGCAGACAGCAGTGAGTTCGTGCCGCAAGAAGCCCACGTCCCATCGCCTCAAGCACCCGTCATCACCAGTCACCTCAACCAACTCGCCGCCCCTCAGCCCGCTCGAGTATCACCTCTCACTCTGGTCAAACCTCCAGGCCTCGCCCAGCCCCAGACAAGCTATCCCTCGGCGCCCAACACACAGGTGCCTGCATCCCCTTATGCCTATCAATCCTCCAGCGCCTATCGCCCACAATTCGAGTCCGACGATTCGACCACTTCGCCTCGCAATTCGACTCAGACCAGTCCACTTGGTGCCTTCAAGAAACAAAGAGGAAAGGGCAAGAAGAGAAAGCGAGAGGCCGACAAGGAAGCGAAAGAGGCGCGCAAGAACCGCCCAAAGCCCAGCGCTCCTTCTCCCGAGCCATACATCAAGCCCGAGCCTGTGTCTCCACCACCTTTCTCTGCATCTGCTGCCTTGCAGCCCCCGCGCACTCGTCCGTACCAGCTGCCGCCGGATGTTGAGATAGTCTCAGGCCCGAGACAACCCTACTTCCAGGAGCCCCCGCCACCTATTCCTCCAACCATGCACTATGGTATGGACGGTCTCTCCTCTCCTACTGTCATCAGGGTCTCATCGCCAGGTATCTACGCCAGACCTAGAAGAGACGACCAGGACCTGCGCCGTGTAGCTAGTCTCCATGCTGCTCACCGTCCCGCGTCTCCCATGGGCAGAATATCGTCTCCAGCCGGCTACCGCACTGTATCACAACCTTTCCCTGAAAGAGGAGCAAGATATGGTGACGAATACATGAGGACTCCACAGACGCAGTACATGCGATCAGAAAGATCCGTAACTCCCCCACACCTTCGGGCTGCTAGGGAGGCTCCAGTGTCTATGATGGCACCTCCGCCGCCGCCGCCAGCTAGAAGAATCGTCGTGGATCAGTATGGCAACAGATACTACGCAAACGAGCCCGAGGCACAACATAGGATGTCAGCGGCGCCCCAGCTGCGCCCAGAAGGCGAGATGTTGTACGAACGTGCACCGAGTAGACAATCGATTGTATATGCGAGCCAGCCGGCGCAAAATGTGTACGAGGATGAACACGGGATGAGAATGCCCCCACCTCCACCGCCAGTACGCAGAGTGGTCGAGCAAGCAGAAGGCGCTCCTGCCGATTATCGAGCCTACAGACAGCGAGAATATTCTCGCGCTCCTGAGCCACAGTACTACCGGGAGGAGGCTGCCGGACCCGTTTACATCAGGGATGCACCAGGACTCAGAGCGTCAGTCTACCCACCTGAGTCTGCACCAGCTGGAGGTTACGCTCCAAGAGCGTATAGTGTGCGTCCCGAGATGGAGCCAGTCCGATACATGTCGAGACAGGCGAGCGTGGCACCACAGGGCGACTACGTTCGAGTGGCAGAATCGGGAGGTCGTGCAGCCACAATGGCGCCTCCGCCAGCGCCGATGAGGGCTGTAAGCGTTGTGCCAGGGTCTGAATATGGACGTCCTGTCGAGATGAGGTATAGCTATGGAAGTCAAGGTGCTGGTCCGTATGCCGCAGCGGGACCACGCTATGGCGAGGAGATTGCAGCAGCACCTCGGGAGATCTTTGTGGATCAATATGGACGAGAGGTCAGAAGAGTAGGATATTGAAAGGGATCGGGCGGAGTAGAGGCATGTTGCAGTGTGAAGAAACAAAAGATTCGATGCGCAATAGACTATTCTAGCAGGCGATGTGTGTACGCTATTGTCTACAAACTCGCTGTGTTAAGAGTGGCATGTTGGAGCTACAAAGATGCATCATGCCTTCCAAAGTGGAATTGTGTAAAACGGTGATTGGGCAAAGGTCTGCGGTTAGACGGAAGTCGCAGGTCGCGTGCACGTGATCCGTGCTCGGTGTGGTTGCAGTGTGGGCTTTGTTACTGTCGGCGGTGATACGCGCTTGTGTGGAAAAACGACGACGACGAGCACTGAACGTGGACCGTCGGTGATTGCAATTTACGACCAGTGTTTTTCGGTTGGCTCGTCTTGTCTGATACTGGCGGGCTCTCTGGGCGTCCGTGTTGACTCGACTGCTGGACCTCGAGTGCTCCTTGTCCTTGTTTGAGTGCTGCTCCAGCCTCGACCGTCGATCTGACCACAAACCCACACGCTCGTTCACCCACCAAGACCGCCTCCTCCGATGCACAAGATCTCCAACTTCACTGGCCAAGCACGCCATGGTTGGGACAAGATGACGCCGGCAATGGGTTTTGGCCGTCCGCACCACCAGGACATGTCCATGGCGCCGACCAACATAAAGCGGAACATGGCCACGCCGCACCAGATGCAGCCGAACCCCCAGGTCCCAGGCCATCTGGTCAACCTCTCCTTCAACATACCCTTCGCTTCCAACCTCAGTGGGCCCGACCCGGACTCGGTCATCTACGCCAGCCCCGGAGCTTACGCGCGCTGGACGCACAACCAGCCAAGCAATCCCGACTCTCCGCCGCCGAACCACGAGCTCCCCGTCCACTCGCGCAACGTCGACAACCTCCGCTCCTTGTGCAAGGTCATTACCGAAGCCAGCAATGCCCAGATCCACGCCACTGTCACCTCGGCCAGGCCCAAGCCCGTGCCCGGCATGCAGCGTGGCCCCCTGAACACTCTTGTCACAAACGTCTGCCTGTCCGGCGACTCGGACCTGGTATACAAGATGCGAGCAAAGATTTTGAATGAGACTCCCATCACCTTGGTAGGTGCATCCCCGGCACGACGTGCTGCTAGACAAAGCACCCCGCTGACTCGAGACAGCGCTCCGCTACCGTTGACGTCGACTCGACCCTCATCATGGTCCCTGGCACCGAGGGCGTGCGTACAGACATACTGAGACATATGGACGACATCTCGGACCGCACCAAGGCCGACATTTTCTTGCTCAACCCTCGTCCCATGGACGTTGACTCGGCCAGCATCCACGGCACCATAGACAGCCTCGTCGAGAACAGGTTGCGTCTTATGATCTTTGGCGACATGGAGTGCTGCGAGCATGCAAAGACCAGAATCTTGATCATGATCGACCAAATCGTACGTCCTACAACCCCCATTCCTCCTTGTCTCGTCTTCGTGCTGACAGCCAGTGCAGCTCATGCGACAGGTCGACACGATCAAGCTTGAGCTTTCTCTCCATACCCTTATTTGTGGCCGACACCGCCGCAACATCAAGCTCATCGAATCAGCTACCGGTACTGCCATCTACTTCCCTCCGCTATTTCCTGGCATCTTCGGTTACAGCCCCGCCGGTTCATATCCACGCGCTAGAGACGAGATCATCATCACAGGCGAGAGTCAAGAGAACATCATGCAAGCCAAAAGACGCCTCCAAGACCTGGTTTTGACAACAAAAACTTTCGTCAAGGATGTGGCCATCACAACTAGCAAGGTCGACTACATCTTGCTTGAGCGTTTAGACAAGATTCGCAAGATTGTTGAACAGAACGGCTCCTATGTCCTCCTACCTCCTCTGGGCAATCACAGTGGTCTCTTGCGCGTACAAGCGACTGACATTCTGAATGTTGAGCGCACCGTGCGCGACATCATGTCTTTGGCTGGTCAGTTCTATAGCGCTTCATGGTGGTTGACTCAATTAGACCCGATGCAAAGGCAGCCGACACCTTCCGACATTCGCGCCATGCTGCCCGACATCTGCATCAATTCTGGCGCCGAGATCAACTTTGAAAAGCTCAACTTCCACATCAATGGAAGTGACGATTCTGTCAAAGCTGCCATGACTATCATCAACTCGCTTCCCTTTGTCAAGAAGGCCAACTCGACTCTGCGGGTCAAGGTTGAGCTTGCCAACGAACACAAAGAATTTGTGAGCGGAAAGAAGAATGGCAAAATCAACAAGATCATGAGCCAGAGCAACGTCCAGATCGTCTTCGACGGCTTCAACGAGTACAACTTCTACATTGACGTGCGCGGCGCACAGTATGAAGCTACAAAGAACGGCCTCGATCTGGTCGAGCTGGAGATGCCCGCCTCAATTTCCTTCCACGTTCCGGATCAATACCACAAGCGCATCATCGGTATTGGCGGTCAACACATTCAGCGTATCATGAAGAAGTACTCGGTATTCGTCAAGTTTTCGAACGCCATGGACCGAGGTGGTATTGGTAAAGATGATGACGATGTCAAGGTCGACAATGTCATCTGCCGTACCCCTGCAAGAAATGCCGACAACCTTGAGCTTGTCAAGCAGGAGATTATGGACATGGTCGAGAAAGTCGATGCTGAATACGTTTCCGAACAAGTTGTCGTCGACAGACTTTATCATCGCGAGTTGGTCGCCCGCATGCCCGAGATTGAGGAGCTCGAGAAGAAGTGGAACTGCAAGATCACCTTCCCTGGAACAGAACAAGCAAGCGATGTTATTACTGTGTCCGGGCCTGAGTATCAGGTACCTCAAGCTGTCGACGAGTTTCTGGGTATGGTTCCCGAGAGCCACGATATCTCCTTCCCGAGCACGGTCGAACTTCGCAATTTCCTCATGTCTGCGGAGTTTCACGATGATGTCCTGCAGAAGCTCAAGGACCAGTATGTTGTTGAAGTCATTGTTCAAGCGCCAAAGCACGAAAGGATTGGTGACGAAGACATCGAAGTTGAGAATCTCCTTCTTACCTACACACGTAACAATGCTGGCGGATTGAAGGATGCTATTGACTTCCTGGTTCTCGGATTGGTCTCCCATGGGCTGAGCGCGAGCACCGTGAAGGGTGCTATCCCTCGACCAAAGTCTGACTCTTTCGAGGATTCGATGCCATACTTTGACTCCAAGCTTCTGCAGCGTGCGGAGCCGCCCGTTGTGGCAGAGTCACCTACTCGTACTCACTTTGGCAGTGGAGAAAGTAGTGAGGGTCATCGATCAATCTTCGACAGACTTAGGAAGCCGGGTAGTATGTCGTCCTTCTCGTCTTTCCTTGAGAGACGTAAGAACAGTTCAAACTCTCCAGCATCCTCGTTGTTCAAGCATGCTTCGAACAATGCTTCCAAGGCCTCGCTGCAGAGCATGGAATCGCGAGAATCTGGCTACCGCAATCCTTGGAACGATAATGGCCCTGACGCCGAACCTGACAGCGCCAGCACTCAGACCAACGGCGGATGGGCAACTCTGGCTGCGGCGGGCAGCCGACCAGCCACTTCGTCGGCATCGCTTACTTCGTCAACACCTTATGAAAGCAAATTTCCTTTTGGCGCTGGGCGTAACGGCTCTACGTCCTCGCTCAACACCACTTTGATACCCGGGCTAGGCGGCGACGTCGCCTCCAACAACGCCCACTACCATACCAACGCCAACCGGTCAGCCTCGATCTCTGTCGAGATTGTCAATGCCAATAGCGGCAACATATCCGCATCGTCATCGTCATCTACACATGGCCCGGTTGGCTTGCGTCCTTCGAGTTCTGCTGCTGCTAGTGCACCTGCTTCTGGATACCCGGCTCCCATAGGGCCTCCGCAATGATTTTGATTTGATTCTACAGACCATGTATGTCTTTCCGATCCAGGGAGAAGGGGAGTTCTTTTTACCCTGGAGTTTCTGTTCTCTTCTTGCTTCTTGTTTTTTCACGCAATGATATCCGACCGCCTGACGTTCCCTTATTTTGCTTTTTATCTTTACCGGCATTTTGAGAGTACATTGCTACATATCCCCAGCTATGTTTCATTTCCCTCCTCTTCCTCATCTTTGCCGCTTTTCATTGTTTTGTTTTTTGTTTTTTCATTGCACTGTCCTGCTGTTCCAGCCTCTTTTCCAAAAGAAAATACCCCTGTTCGAAGACTTAGCCTTGATTTTGATTTTATCGTTTACGCCAGCTCTATATACCAACCACTCGGCTCCCTGACCAAAAGTCGCTTTTTCCATACCTTCTCTGTCCCCTCGTCTGCAAATCTGTCAACACGTGATGATTAGTTGTGCAATTTTCGACTATACAGTTTATTGACGATTACCTCGGGTATCTCGAGTCTTCCTCACAATGCGATGCTCTCACAGCCGTTCTTACCCCTCTGATTGATCGTAGCTTGGCCAACTTGACTCTGGCCCAAGTAAGATTGTCAGGAACCTGCCTCGGTCTGTTCTTTCGGGAAACCTCCGTGCCAAACAAGTCATTTGCCTGTGCTCAATGATACTAGTAGAAAACCGTGTCATTTGCACTTGTTATTATCAACGGGTGGTGGTTGAGAGTGTCACCCTGCTCTTTGCTAGATATGCACGATATCTTGTATGCAGAGCTGCGTTTCGCATACAGGAGACACGAACGATGGAGAGATTGACCAGAGTATGTGATCATGGGGAAAAGTAAGCGGGATTGACAGACAAGTGGTGTTGCGTTGCAGAATGATTTATTTGTTGTGAGGAGGTCTAGACCAATACGTCTGTATTGTCAGAATCCAGGAGCGAAGACAACGACCAGAAGTGGTGCACACCCATTATGGAACTTATTCAAATCGAGAAAGAAATCTGTCGTATACGTAAAAGACGAAACTATACAAAGGTGATATCTTGCAGTGCCCGAGCCGTTCCCAAACACCATCTAATGCTCCATTCATCAAATCATCTCAGACAAGCAGACTGTCTACCAATCCATGCCACCACTGCTCTCGCCACCAGCAAGGATG
Source organism: Aureobasidium sp. EXF-10727 (assembly GCA_023848595.1). Taxonomy (NCBI): domain Eukaryota; kingdom Fungi; phylum Ascomycota; class Dothideomycetes; order Dothideales; family Saccotheciaceae; genus Aureobasidium; species Aureobasidium sp. EXF-10727. The sequence continues at coordinate 146,314 of SWBF01000051.1, forward strand.
GCGTTTGCCTTGGCCTTCATACCCATGCCATTCTCCAAATGGCTGACAAACTTGCCCTTTTGGCCCTTGAGGATCTTCTTGTCAAGTTTGTCGAAAGGCTTCTCCTCGTTGTCTTTCTTGACGACGAAGTTGCTAGTTCCCAAGACCGAGTCAAGCTCCTCGATAGGAGGCAGCTTGACGTAGACGTTTCCGTCCTCGCGAGCCTCGACGGGGAAGGTTGCGATATTGACGCTTTCGTCGTTGCCACACTTGCCGGCGTCGTCGCCCTTGAGTTCGTAGTTTCGCTTGTGGTAGGGACAGCTGACCCAAAGCTTGTTTGTCTTCATGTCGTCTCCAATGAGACCGTCGCTGAGCACGAATGCGCGCTTGTGAGGACACATCTGCTGTGTGGCATAGTATTGACCCTTGACCTTGAAGATGGCCAATTGTGTGTCGCCACGCTTGACAGCCAGTGAACTACCTGTTGCGGTATCTTGGAACTGATCGGAGCGCGCAAGAGGTTGCCACGACAGGTCGGTCCACTTTGTGCCACGGAAGTCTGTAGTGATGGAGTCTTTGGGCCAGTACGTTGGGCGGTGTTGATCGCGCTCCTGAACCTCTTCAACAGTTTGCACTGCTTCATCGGTGTTGGCGAACTGATTGAAGTGCTTCATGCGTTCAGGTGACTTGAGCACTTCTGTCCATTCGCAGAAGAACGAGCCCACCAGCTGCTCCATCTGTTGTTCAAGATCTGCACAGATGCCGAGCTTGTCCTCGAGGATGACTTCCTGCAAGTACTTGATACCTCCAGGAAGGTTCTCGATCCAACGAGCTGTTCTTTGCAGCTTGTCGGCGGTTCGGATGTAGAACGAGAGGTAGCGGTCAAGGATGGGGATAACATCATCTGGAGGCACATCCTTGGCCAGGAGCTCGCTGTGTCTGGGCTTTGCACCACCGTTGCCACCAACGAAGATGTTGAAGCCTTTCTCGGTGGCGATGAGACCAAAGTCTTTGTTCTGGGCCTCTGCACACTCACGTACACAACCACTGACACCGCCCTTGATCTTATGAGGTCCACGGATGGACTTGTAGCGCTCTTCGAGACGGACAGCCATGCCAACAGAGTCACCAATACCGTAACGACACCATGTAGTTCCGACACAGGACTTTACAGTACGTAGCGACTTTGCGTAGGCATGTCCCGACTCCATGCCACCATCGATCAGCTCTTGCCAAATTGCCGGTAGATCCTGCTTGCGGGCACCGAACATGTCGATTCTTTGACCTCCAGTAATCTTGCAATACAAGTTGAATTTCTTGGCGACGGTGCCGATGATGATGAGTTTATCAGCAGTGATCTCGCCTCCTGACACACGAGGCACGACAGAGAATGTACCGTTGCGCTGGATGTTGGCCAAGAAGCGATCGTTGGTGTCTTGCAGACCACGAACATCCTTCTCAAGAATGTGCTTATTGAAGAGAGAAGCAGTGATGGATCCGATAGTTGGCTTGCAAGCTTCGCAACCCAGTGACTGAGGATCTTTTCCACACTGCTTCATAATCTCCTCGAAGGTCTTCAACTGTTTGACGTAGATGATGTTGAAGAGATCGGCGCGCGAGTACTCAAAGTGAGGGCAGAGGTGGTTCTTGACTTCGTTGCCCATAGCAGCCATGGTCTTGTTGAAGATGGTCTGAACCAAGGGCATACAGCCACCGCATCCGGAACCAGCCTTGGTGCACGTCTTGACGTCGCCAATGGACTTGCAAGTTCCGTCTTTGACCGCTCTGGTGACATCTCCCTTCAGCACGTTGTGGCATGAGCAGATCTGGGTATCGTCGGCGAGATCATCAGCATCATCGTCACCCTTGCTTGCACCGATGATGAACTCGCTAGGAGGGACCTCGAGAGCCTTCTGGTTCTTGACCATAGGCACCAGCTTGACATAGTCCTTGGTGTCTCCAATCATCATACCGCCGAGCAAGTACTTTCCATCTGTTGTGAAAAGATACTTCTTATAGACTTGGTTGAATGGATCTTTGTAGGTGAGAGCTTTGACTGGAGGCGGTGCAGGGCCATCGGTGAGCTTCTTGACTTGGTCTTTCTGGTCAGTGGTTCCTTCCTTCTTTCCAGCACCACGTCTGGCGGGCAGTGTTTGCGGGCCATCACGGTCGGCGAAGAAGTCACCGAAACTAGCAACTTCGACTCCGAGCAACTTCAGTTTGGTGCTCAGGTCTGGTCGCTTGAATTGTCGAGGAGCATGAGCCTTGGCTTGTGTGAGGTTAAAGGCAAGAACATCGGCCATCTCAACGCCAGGTGCGATGAGACCAAAGGTCTGGCTTTCCCAGCTGGCGCATTCTCCGATGGCGTAAATGTCCGGCTTTGACGTCGAAAGGTCGTTGTTGATGACGATGCCGCCACCTCTGTCTGCACACTTGATGCCAGCTGCACGGGCAAGCTCGTCGCGAGCCTTGATTCCGATGGCAAAGCAGATACATGTGCAGTCCATCTGTTCACCGTCCTCGAAGGTCACGCCAGTGACGCTGTTGTCACCATCGACGTTGATCTTTCCGACTCTTTTACTGAGCAGCACGTCCAAGCCCAAAGCTCGAACCTGCTCGACAACCATGCCACCAGCGTCGCCGTCGAGCTGCCTGCTCAGCACCCATCGGTTCCTCTCAATGAGCTTGACTTTGCTGAACTCCTCGAGGTCCATCATAGCTTTTGCGGCCTCAAGGCCGAGTAGACCGCCACCGACTACAGCACCGACAGATCCATTCTTCGTAGCCGAGTATGCGATGAGCTTCTCCAAGTCTTCAATCGTGCGGTACACGAATACACCTTTAGCATCGTGTCCAGGAGTGTGGCGAGGTAATACTGCATCGGAGCCAGTCGCGAGGACCAGGATGTCGTATGGCACTGTTGTGCCTTGTGATGTTTCAACCTTCTTTTCGTCCGGGTTGATCGATGTGACTTTGGTGTTGAGGTGGTAGTTCAATGAACCCTCGGGCATTGATGAGTACCATTCCTTCGGGTTCAGGTAGAGGTTTTCGACCAGTCGGTGTTGGAAAAAGCTGGTCAAGCCAACTCTGTTGTACGCAAGATGTGCTTCTTCTCCAATAACGATGATATCGTATTCTCGTCGTTTCACGTCGAACTTCATCAGTTTCTCTCTGTAGCAAAAAGTCAGTCCGGGCCTCTGAATTTCAAGAATTTAACACTGACATGAATGCAACACCGACCATACCCAAGCCAACTACCACAATTCGCTTTCTCTTTGTATTCTTGGGGAGCTCGCCGTTCTGCTCCATCTTCTCGACCTTCTCGGGAAGGACATTTGCCTCGGCATCGTTCCACTCACTGTTACTCATGTTGCTAGATGGTGTGGGTCAAGCCAACAAACAGAAGTAGAAGATTATTAGTGGAACAACAGCAAATGCTGCATAGAATGGGTTACGGCAACAACAAAAGTAAAGCAAGATAAAAGAAGCTAGGAGTAGAGAGGGAAGACAAGGTGTTTATGGACTTGCCTTGCCATACCAAGCTATCTATCAGCGTGCTATCTGACCTGCCCACCAACTGAGCCGCCTGCAAGCCTGGCAAATGCCATGGCATAAACGTCTGCCGCGGCGGCCGGAGAAGTAACACCCATGGTCAGCGTTCGTGTGGCAAGGCCATACACGGCACTCCGAATTACCAAACAAAACACATCTGCACAGCGACATCAGCTTCTTTCTCCTCGGGAGAGATCGTCGAGGGCGCAACCGGGTGCGTTGACATGGAGCCGCATTAAGGTGGAGCGCTGATAAGGGACGATAATGGGATTTTCTCGGCAAAGAAGCAAAAAACCCTGGCAGGACTTTGTACAGCCAATCACGGCAGAGCGATTAGCCAAGTAGTCCTTAAGCGCAGAGTCTTTTTTCGACTTCACCTGCTCAACTACATACCGCTGATAAGCTGATGGCGGACCATTGGTTCTCTCTACAGCTCTTTGAGCCTGATATGTGAACACGGCAGAGGCAAGTGCTTGTACTGGAGACTCTTCATCTCGAAAAACGGGTGCATCGAACTGAATACTGTAGCATGTTGGCTCTCGCTTCTGACGCTATTCCAGAAAGAGACGACCTTATCTCTGCTCGTTCTCAACCACTCCACATCCCACAAAGATGCTGACAGCGGTATTTACCCTGCCCCCGTGTCGCAGGCGTGCTCTAATTCCGCGGTAACTCGTCTATCGCAATCTGGTGAGGCTCCCTATTCTGCTTCTCCGCCCACAGATATGTCTAGACATGCCGATATGACGAATGTGAAGCCTCCTGCCCCATGTTGGCGTTTAAAGTGTAGGCATTTTCATGGTCAGCCTTTCTCCGGGGCATCTTAGTTTATTCTCGTCTCGTAAATCGGTCCTTGTTGCACAATCAAACCCCAAATTCAATCCATACCTACAACATCTTCATTGTCTCTTTCTTCTTGTCCCCCTTGAGCTTTGACGAGAGTTTTTTTCTTGTTTCTGCATCAACAGTCTCTCAATATGACTACCGTGCAAGCCACTTTTGAAGAGCGAGTACATCTGCGAAGAGTATCCGCAGACTTACCCCCTACACCTCCAGACTCGGATCTAAGCGACACAGAGAAGTCGACCAGCAAGACAGAATCAACAACAGATTTTCCTCTGCCTCCACCATCACATCCACCAACCGAGATCAACCCTTTAGACCACAAGACACCTGACGGATGGCTACCGCGAGACTCTAGACTTATCCGATTGACCGGAGCGCACCCGTTTAACTGCGAAGCTCCTCTCACGGATCTCTACAACGAAGGATGGCTGACAAGTCCGGAACTGTTCTATGTGAGAAACCATGGTCCCGTGCCTCAGGTCAACGACGAAGACATTCCGGACTGGGAATTCACAGTAGAAGGGTAAGGCTTGTTGCTCATTTCCAGAAAGAGCGAAACTAAACAGTGCTAGACTTGTCGAAAAGCCACTCACAATCAAGTTCAAAGACCTTGTCCGAGAATACGACCAGATAACATGTCCTGTGACACTCGTCTGTGCTGGCAATAGACGAAAAGAACAGAATGTTGTCCGTAAGACCAAGGGTTTCTCATGGGGCGCTGCTGGTGTATCCAATGCCCTGTGGACCGGTGTGATGATGCATGAGATTCTAAAGAAGGCTGGATTGAAGAGGGGAGCAAGATACGTGTGTATGGAAGGTGCTGACAAACTGGTAAGTCATGGACTCTGATGTTATTGAACGATACTTGTACTGATCAGAGTAGCCCAATGGATACTACGGCACCTCGGTCAAGCTCAATTGGGCACTGGATCCCAACAGGGGCATGATGCTGGCCTTCAAGATGAACGGCGAGATGCTGACACCAGATCACGGCAAGCCTCTGCGTTGCATTATTCCCGGTCAAATCGGAGGTCGCAGCGTCAAGTGGCTCAAGAAACTCATCATCACCGACAAGCCGAGTGACAACTGGTACCACATCTACGACAATCGAGTCCTGCCGACAACCGTCTCTCCCGAGGAATCGGCAAACGACAAGAATTGGTGGATGGACGAAAGATATGCCATCTACGACTTGTCGACCAATTCCGCAATGGCACACCCGGTCCATGAAGAGCAATTATGTATTGTCGGTGCACCACAGAACTATCGTGTCAAAGGATACGCCTATGGTGGTGGTGGCAGGCGTGTCACTCGTGTCGAAATCACTCTGGACAAGGGCAAGAGCTGGCGTCTTGCCAACGTCGACTACGCCGAAGACAGATACCGAGAAGCAGGTCCCGTCGACCTCTACGGTGGCAGACTGGACATGGAATGGAGGGAAAGCTGCTTCTCCTGGGCATTCTGGAATATCGACATTCCGGTCGACGACCTGAAGGACGCCAAAGATATCATGTGCCGAGCCATGGATGAGAGCATGAACGTCCAGCCTCGCGACATGTACTGGAGTGTTCTGGGCATGATGAACAATCCGTGGTACCGTATTGCCATCCACCGAGAGAACGACTATCTACGCTTCGAGCATCCCACGCAACCTGCTCTGATGCCAGGCGGCTGGATGGAACGCGTGAAGAAGTTAGGAGGCAACCTAGCCAACGGCTATTGGGGCGAACAACTTGGAAGCTCGGAAGCACCAGAACCTGTTACAGAGGCAGCAGAAGACGTCAAGATGACCAAAGATGGAGTCGACAAGAGGATCACGATTGACGATCTGCGCAAGCACGACACTGAGCAGCAACCGTGGTTCGTCGTCAACGGAGAAGTATATGACGGCACGGCATTCATGGAAGGCCATCCTGGAGGTGCCCAAAGCATCGTCTCGGCGGCCGGGCTGGACAGCACCGACGAATTTATGGCCATCCACAGCGAGACTGCCAAAGCCATGATGCCAGATTATCACATCGGTACGTTGGACGAGGAAGGCAAGCGAGCATTGAGCGGCGAAGAAGTGCAGCCCGATGAAAACGCAACACCTTCGGAAACCTTCTTGAATTCACGCACATGGAAAAAGGCCATCTTACAATCAAAGACGACGGTCTCTTGGGACAGTCGCATCTTCAGATTCAAGCTCGAAACCGAGGATCAAACACTTGGTCTCCCTACTGGTCAGCACCTCATGATGCGTTTGCGCGACCCGGTCACGCGCGAGGCCATCATTCGTTCTTACACGCCCATCTCCGAAACGGCCGAGAAGGGCTTTGTTGACATTCTGATCAAGGTGTACTTCAAGAATGGCACGCAAGAGGGAGGAAAGATGTCGCAAGCTCTGGACTCTCTCCCCATCGGTCACTTTGTCGACTTCAAGGGCCCAATTGGCAAGTTCCAATATCTGAGCCAAGGTCTATGTGCCATTAACGGCGTTGAACGACACATCTCACAATTCGTCATGATTTGTGGTGGTTCAGGTGTCACGCCAATCTACCAAGTATTCCGTGCAGTGATGCAGGACGCTGGCGACAAGACAAAGTGTACACTGCTAGATGGCAATCGCCTTGTCGAAGACATTCTATGCAAGGGCGAGCTAGACAGCTATGCCAAGGACAATGAGCACAAGGCAAAACTTCTGTACACGCTCACTCAAGCACCAGACCACTGGGATGGTCTGAGAGGGCGAATCGCTGCGCCACTGCTTGCTGAACATGCCAGTAAAGAAGCACTCAAGCTCGACTCGACCGAGCAAGCTCTGGTGTTGATCTGTGGACCTGAAGCACTCGAGAAGAGTTGCCATGCGGCGTTGCTGAACCAAGGATGGCGCGATGATGAATTGCTCTTCTTCTAATGAAGAGAACAAGACGTTCGATTTGATGAATTGATGTTTGCATGGCGTATCGGATGTAAGGTTATGATTTAAGGATGGGGAACAAGAGAATTGTAGTCAGACAGCGTTCGACACGACTGTAATAGCGAAATAAGATTTAACACTTGAATATTGATCAATGTCTAAAGCGTGTCTTCTGATAGTGGCGTTCAGAAAGTGTCGTCGTCGTCCCACTTTCGTCTGACGAGACTGGGACTGATGTCAGAAATACTATCGCCTTCGATAGACTCAGTGCGGTCGGCGCCAGCTGTAGCGAGCAAGTCATCAACAATGATCCTGCTGGCCTCTCGTGCCGGGGTTTGCATAAGGCGGGACTGGGGAATGTGGAACTGCATAGTCTTGGGAGGACTGATACTAAAGTCATCGTCGCTATCAGATTCTTGGTCCCAGAGGGTGCGGGTAGTTTTATCCTTGGTATCGGTGAACAAGGCGCGACCGGTGCTCGTCATGAGATCACGTCCGGGGGTCTGAACCGAGATGCCGGGAGTGTGTGGAAGTTGGAGTGTCTTTCTCGGAGACTTTTGAGGAGAAAACAGATCGGAGCGGAGCTGCGGGGCGGCCATTTCGGGACTGCTCATAGGACTGCTGTCGGCAAACAAGTTGCGAGGACGTGTTTGTGATTGGTTCTGGTGGGCGGTTCCAGGGGTTTCGGTGGGCACAGGACGCGGCTGCTTACGAGCAGTGTGAGGAGTGGCCTGGATACGAAAGTTGCGGTCCATGATACGGTGCATCAGAGGATCGGGATTGGGTTGGCGCTGTGCAGTCGAGGGTTGGTAGGCTGACGGGGGCTCGAACGGAGACGAGTGGAAGTTCAGCGTGTCGCGCACGGGGGTGGTGATGTGGTCGGATTCGGGCTTGATGGGCGAGGAGGAATCAAAGTGAGTTTGTCTGGTCTTGATTTGCGGAGTGCTGTGGACGCCCGTGGTGTTAGAAGGAGAGTCGATGATGGACGTGTCGTCATGGTGGTCGTGGGCGTAGTCGTTGGCGGTGGGTGTCACAGTCCTATCGGCGACGTGGTCGGCAGAGGGCTCATCGTAGGACGTGTCCTGAGCAGTCGTGTCGTTGTGGCTCGCATCCTCGTCTAGGGCGCCCTCCTGGTAGCCAGACAAGGAGACATTGGCCGAAGCCTCGAAGAACTGCTTCCAGAAGCGCGAGCCTTCCCAGACATCGCGCGAGTGCTGAGCGTACTGGTCGACAACAGGCAAGATTGTTGATGTCACTATGCGATGGGCCTTGCTGAAGTTGTGGTCGATTTCTGTTGTTCTGGTTAACTCTGCCCTGTCTGGTCGCGCGACCACAACGACGTGCCTTGCAGTGTCAGTGTAATTGACTGTTCGAGTCTTTCGAGCTCTTCTGTCAGACTCAGGTTGCGACTGCTCGCCGGCGCTCCCATGCGCGACATGATTTGTTGTCGTGATGGTCAGGAACCCAAACAAAGCGCGCGAATCTCTCGGCACATGGCTCGCTCGACCTTCTCCTTTGCGAGCTCCATGGTCATGCTCCTTAGCCGACCACACGGGTGCTCTCCTCTACCCCGCATGACTTCCTCTCTTTCGTATCTTCCTCGTCCTTCGGGCAAACACACCACGAGCCACCATCCCTAAATCGGCTCATCGTCTTCCTGCCGCAGCTCCGCATGCCCTCTGACTATACCAGCCAAGCTGCGGGGCTTGCGCCTCGCATCCTTCATCTCAGTCCAGTATTCCGGAGAGGATCAATTCCGTGAGCCCTGTCAATCCTCAACTACCTCTACGAGAGGGGTTGTTATCCATCTCTCCGTAAACCCACTTCTTCAACACCTGCCCTGCTTTGACTTTTCTGCCTCCGTCTTGCTATAACGACTCTCGAAACACCATTTACCTTTGGTCTATCCTTGTCGAAACACATTCATAGCCCTCTGTATCATCCATCATGGTCGCGAGACTCGGCAACAAAGCTGTCTGGCACGCCGCCACCACGGCCAGAGCTTCGTTCAATCCGTCGCACGCTAGGACTTTTGCCAGTACTCTACGAAGAGAAGACAAGAGAACAGCCATTGTCACTGGCGCCAGTCGTGGAATGTAATTGTTTCTCACACTGATCGACCTACTGTTTGATGCTGATATATGCGGCAGCGGCAAGGCCATCGCTCTACGTCTGGCCCAGGACGGCTACAATCTATGCATCAACGACGTCGAGGCCAACAAGCAGGGCATTGACGAAGTCGTCAGTCAAGTCAAAGCTGCAGGCGTCAACGCTGTAGGTGCTGTTGGCGATGTTTCGGATCTGTCCCAGGTCGAGTCTGTTATACAGAAGTCGGTCAAAGAGCTTGGCCCCTTGAACACAATGTAAGTCAAGTCATTGACCACTCGCCTCTGCTTCTTTCGTCTTTCGCCCTGCCCAGCTGTGTCGCAAGAAAGAGCAAGGGTTTCTTGGAGACTACACAAGCCTTTGGTGTTTGCATGGCTTTGATACACGTATCTCTCCTTTGCATGGCACTTCCAAGCCGCTCGCATTGCACCCAACATACCAAGTTTGATCTGGGCTTGGTATGCTCCAAGCACCACAACACATGTCAAAGAGGAAAAGGAGGACGTGGTTGGACAAGGGTTGGATTGTTCAGTTGTCAATCCCTCCGTCGCAAGATTGTCAAGCTTATATTGACCCCGGACCCGCGAATCCGCATCCCAACAGCCACAGAAAGCACAGCTTTCACATCTTCCGTGGCGCAATTGGCTAGCGCGTTCGACTGTTAAGATCTTTGTTGATCTGGCTATCGAGAGGTTGACAGTTCAAGCCTGTCCGGGAGAGCTTTCCTTTTGCTCTTGTGCATCTGTTTTGGTGCTTCGGACTACTTTAGCACCCTAGGCTGAGTGGTTCAATTTTTTTTGGATTTTGCTTGCCAAGCTCCAAGATTTTATGCAACGTTGTGGGCCCGTACTCACATGCACAATGTTCGCATCCTTCACTTTTGCTCTTGCTATTCGCACGATTGTCTTGATACGATAGGATCCCAACTAACATTTGGTTCGCAGGATTGCCAATGCTGGCATTGCCCAAGTAAAGCCGTTGCTAGACTTGACAACCGAAGACTTTGAGCGCATGTTTAGAATCAACGTCTTTGGCGTACAGAACTGTTACAGCGCTGCAGCCCGACAGATCATCTCGCAGGGCAATGCCACTGCAGATGCACCTTGCAAGCTGCTGGCCGCAGCATCGATTGTCGCATTCAAGCCATTTGCTCTCCTCTCACACTACTCGGCGTCCAAGTGGGCGGTCAGAGGTCTCACACAAGCCTATGCAATGGAGATGGCCGAGCATCACATCACGGTCAACTCTTATGCACCAGGCATTGTTGGCACAGCCATGTAAGTTTACCAGATATGCACTGTTGGTAAGAGAGATATGCTAATTGTACTCCTCAAAAAGGTGGGATCTCATTGACGAGGAGCTGGGTAAGAAGCGTGGCAATGATCTAGGACAAATAATCAAGAAGGGTGAGACGATCAAGAAGTACACGGACGAGCTGATCGCTCTTGGTCGTGTCAGCGTGCCGGAAGACGTGGCCAAGCTGGTGTCGTTCCTTGCTGGGCCGGACAGCGACTACATTACAGGACAATGTCAGGTTGTTGACGGTGGAATCATCTTCACATAGATAGGTATGATGTTGTGTTTGTACATAGGTGATGGTTATTTATTGAAACAGTGTTTGCATAATTGTGCTCCATAAAGTCTGCCGAGGCGATAAAGGCGATAAGGCCCAAAGCCGTTTCCGCACCGACCAAAAGTTGCGTCAGGATTGATATCGCTACAAGGCTCTCCATACCGTCCAGGAGCAAGTGAGTCTGGTGCAAGATAGTTGATAGATCTCGGGCACAGGGTCATGCAACAGGCAAGTATCTGCAAGGATAGATAGGGTGGTGAATATCGCGCACGGCGGCTAAAGCAGAGAGAGCGTGTACAAGGTTCGGGTGTTCAGCTTTGTTTATGCTGCGGGGAGACAACAACACGCCCAAGCCGAAGCCCATCTTTTGGCCGCAGGCTTTCGTCCTGTTCCCTCATCCTTTTTGCGCCAACTGACCTCGCCGCCCGACACTCGACTCTCTCGCGACCACGGCCTCGCTCCGCCATGGACCAGCAGGCGCAGACTCTGCTGACGACGCTCAAGCGCTCGTCGGCTGCCTCGGACGCCAAGCTCACGCAGCTGAACAATCTCAAGTCTGACATCAAGCACCACCGAGTGCCCGACAGCGCCCAGCCCGTCATCTTTGAGTGTCTCCGAGTCGCCTTGACCCAGCAGGCCTCGAGCACACTCGCCACTGCTGCATTCACCACGCTGGGTCATCTCATTAAGCGCCTGAAGATCCAGGACCCCGAGGGCTCTGCCATTGTCCAACACGTCCCCAAACTCTTTGTCGCCTTACAGGAAAGACTGGCCGACCTTCGCGAGAACCACCGCAATGCTGCTTCGCAAGCCTTCTCCGATGCCTGGCACTTTTGTCCTCAGGACGTCGAGCACATAATCCGCGACGAAGTCATTCCTGGCGCAAACGTGCGCGCAAAGGACACAGCCATGCACTGGGTTGTGCGCATGAATCGCGACGAAGCCCTGCCTTTCAAGAGCTTCGTGCCTCTGATGGTCGCAAACCTCGAGGACCACGACGGCGCCGTTCGCGACTCGGCAAAGAGTGCTTTGGTTGATCTTTTCCGGTATGTCGCGCTCATCGCAACCCTCCCGCTTTCCTGACCCTCTGTTTGTAGAAACGCTCCAGACCGCGCGAAGGCCGATCTCAAGAAACAACTGAATCTGCATGGTGTCCGCACCGGCATCGCCTCTCAGATCCTCACACAAATCGATTCAGATAAAGCATCAGCGCCCGCAGCAGACATGGCCCAGTCTACCCGTTCTCTCCCCGCCCTCGATCCCCATCTCGCCGAGAGCATCAACAGCGAAGCCGCTCGTCCACCCCCACCCGAGGAGATTCCAATGGATCCCATCTTTGTCCATTCGCAAAGAGAACTCGAGGACATGTTCAGTGATATGCTTCCCCACTTTGAGGGTAGAGAGAGCGAAGAGAATTGGGGCAATCGCGACAAGAGTGTTACCAAGATGAGACGACTGTTGAAAGGAAACGCCCCTACCGATTACCACAATTTCTTCATGGCATCCATGAAACAGATGCAAGCCGGCATCATCAAGGTCGCCTCTTCTCTGAGAACAACAACTTCTAGTAACGGCTGTTACATGGTCCAAGAACTGGCCAGGACTCTGGGTCCAGCCCTTGACCCCATGGTCGAAATCTACCTGCAGACATTTGTGAAGATGTGTGCAGCTACCAAGAATATTGCCGCTCAGAACGGCAATCAGACGGTTGACACCATCTATCAATACGTCTCGTACAACATCCGTACCATGCAACATGTCTGGGTCGCCTGCCAGGACAAGAATGTCCAACCGAGAACATTCGCTGCTGGCTGGCTTCGCACTATTCTCAGCAGACAAGCCGGTGCAAAGTCGCATTTCGAGAGCACTGGAGGCCTCGAGCTTGCCGAAAAGTGCGTGAAACATGGTCTAAATGACTCTCAGCCCAAGGTTAAGGAGGCCATGAGAGCTACATACTGGGCCTTGGCCAGAGTTTGGCCTAACAGAGCCGAGCTTATCATGAATACCCTCGACCCCAAGGCAAAACTTGCTCTCGAGAAGCACTCACTCAATCCAAGCGCATCAACGTCCAGTGCTTCAACTCTTCGCGCTTCTACCGTAAGTAGAGCAGGTGCAGCTTCCAAGTCTTCAGTCAGAGATGCCATCATGGCCGCGCGCAAGAAAGCTCAGGCCGAGAGTCGGCCAAACTCTGCAATGGCCAGCGTCTCGCCTACCACTGTCAGATCAAAGTCGTCAAACAATCTTTCTGCTCGCCAGCCGTCTGCTGGACCGCCCGCTTCTGCTCGTGTTCCCTCGGCCGCTTCGACTTCGTCTTCCACCTCAACCAACGCAAGACCCAATGCACTAATGTCTGGAGCTGCAAGGCGGCCTGTCAGACGCCCGGAGATCGCTCGTCCCGCTACAGCGGACCCTTACGCCAGCCGCAGACTTGCTAGGCCGGAGACGCCTTCCATCAAGAGTCCCGTCACTAGCCCTCGACAAGAAATTGCATCTGCCACTGTCGGCACATCAGCAACCAAAAACCGTGCCGACGGAGGCAGTCCAGCACTAAGTCCGTTCCGCCAGTCTTACCTCTCGCCGAGATCGGCCGCAAACAGGACTCGACCTTCGAGCAGGGACAGCAAAGCAGAAGAGCCGACCGCGTCAAAGGAGGACGAGTTTGCTTCATTCGTACCGACTTCGTACAAGAGCCATCTACCGACCTCTCCTAACTCAACCAGAAGCCACCTGCCAACATCTCCACGGTCAACACTTCGCAGGCCAACATTGAATGGCTCAGCATCTGTAGACAGCGTGATACCTGTGGTCGCTGACGACACCTTTACTATGGAGTTGCCAACCGTACACAGATCTCAAATGCCAGTATTCGAGCGTCGTGCTTCGCATTTGTCGACTGTCGATCCTGTGACAGTAACCCAACCGTCAGAGCCAGAACACACACGGCGAGCATCTGACAGAAACGATTCGCCAATCACAATCAGCCACCGGCCTAGCCCTCAACGTGAAGCCACACCTCCAAAATCCGCAAGTGCTGCAGCGTCTCCCGTGCCTACTTTGGCTCCGGCCGCTCAAATCGAGTCTGCTGCTCCTCAGGCTGAGGAAGCAGCCTTCCAGATCCATGAAGATCCGTTCATGGAGGGCATAGAAGCGTCAGAGGCACAAAAGACGCGACAGTCGCAAGACGCTCGCAGTGTGTTGGGCGAGGTGCCAGTCAATGAGTTCAGTCAGGTCTCGATTGCCGAAGGCTCTAATCATGAAGACATGCCCAGAACAGAGGACTCGCCACCGCAGAGCCCACAAACCAAGTCCGAGACTCTGCGCTCTAGGAAGCTGCTCATGTCGGGTATCGAACGCATCCGGGGACGCACGCTTGACGCACACGGCTTTAGAAAGGTGCTCGAGTTGATAAAGTCGTCCGAGTCGGGCGAGATATTTGGCTCGGTTGGTGAAGGCAGACGCTTTGACGACTTGTGCAGTGTTCTCCTAGATTACATTGTTGAATCTTCGGAGGCTGCAGCGAATCCTGCTGTGCGACACTCGCAAGAGCTAAGAAGACAGGCTACCAGTGTGATGAGGACAGTGCTCAACGCGCAGCAACCGCCGTATAGGAAGTGGATTGCTGCCGGGCGCTGGTACCCTCGTGCTCTTACTGGAGCACTCGACGCACGCAAGAACGTTGAAGGCTCAGGATTGCTGGTCAAGGATTTAGAAGCACTAGCCAGCGACATCGTGGCCAGAATCAACCCTGATGAGGGCGAGAAGGCCATAGTCGAATGGCTGGAGCATCGTGTGTCCGAAGCAGATTATGACACGCAAGAGCAAGAGCTCGATGGCGCCGTCGCTGCCGTCCAGGCCAGACACGGCGATGAGAGTATGGTGCGCAAGAACAAAGCGATGGCACTCGCCCTCCGCAACCTGGCTGCTCTGATCGCGTCGACTACAATCACTGCTTCGCCTCTAACTAAGGACCTGGGTGAACGTGCCGGTCGTCTTGCTGTCGTCTCTCTGCGCTCCAAAGACGCAGAGGTGCGCAAGTCATCGGTCGAACTGGCAACACAACTACACACAAGTTGGCCATCAGATGCCGATGTCCAAGCCGACGCAAAGAGCGAGTTCTGGAGTATGCTGGAGAAGAACGGTTTGCAAGAAAGTGCACGCAACCTGATTGTCTATTTCATCGCACGCAGAGAGAGAAGTGGTTGATTGACGGAGATAGGGCCGACATGGTAGGATACTTTTCATTTTCTCTTTTCCAATCTCATGGTTCTCGGGGCACAAGGAGCGGGTTTCGCGGACGACACGGCATGATATCATCAAAAAGGGAAACAGGCAAAGAGAAGGCGCTTCATGGATCGTTTAGTCTTTTTTGTAATGTCTTTACACGAGCAAATTGCATTGTCCTTTCTTCCTTCTTCTCATCTTTTTGCCAGCGGATACCTTTGGTTCTCGCATTTCTTGATTGTCTTCTACGGTGCTGTTGCGCAGATGAAAAAGCTACACGAAGCCCATCGACAACAACATCTGGTCACGCCATATCCTCGGCTACATCTCGACAGTGTCTATTCCGTTACAAGCCCTCCACTCCTTGCAAATTCGTCTGGGCTTTGGACCGGAACTGGCTAGAAGGTGTGGACTCGTGGTTGAGCTAGATGAGATGGAGGTGTTTATGATTAAAGTCTATAGTGCTTTCCATTTGCACCCAAGAGAGCATTCGACTAATAAGACCTGAGTGTTTGCATCATGGTTGGCCTGATGGACTGTTACTGTAAACTGGGTTGAATTGTTGAAACTGTCATCGATATATTTTCATAACACTTTAGGCATTACCACCCTCGAGCACCTCGACTACACCACCAACCAGATGCAGACTACCGGTAGCGAGCACCATGACCTCTTCTTTCTGCTGTCCAGCGACCTCTCTTGCAGCCTTGACGGCTTCTTCGACAGTTCTGAGCACGCGCACCTGGCAGGTCTTGTCCAGACCCCTCCAGGTCTCGGCCAGAGCATTTTGCACGCTCAAAGTCTCTACATCAGAAGCATTGGTGTTGATGCTCGTGAGATCGGGACGGAAGCCCGATTCAGCATAGGTAGTATTTGTGCAGAAGAAGGCGTGAGAGAATGGCTTTTGATCTCCGAGCGCTGAAGCAAGGGTTTCGTGAAGCTTGAGAGCTAGCGAAGAAGCATCGCGGGTCTGTTGGTTGAAGATCAAGATGCGGGTGGACGAGTTTGTAGAAGAGGAGATGAGGCCGCCGAACCAGCGGGCGGCTAGCTCGATGCTCTCGAGTGTGTGGCCGCCGTCAATGTGCCATTTGAGGTTCTGGGTTGTGGTGTCTGTGCGTGTTTCGCAGCGGCCGCCGAGATGGACGTCTTCGAGGCCTTTGCGGAAGAGGGTGGGGAGATATGTAGGGGTAGGCAGATCTTCGACGCCCACGCCACGCAGGTACGCAGCTGCTGCGGCAATGGCGACCGAGGCGTTTGTCTTTTGAAAGTCTGCAGCGAGGCCGAGCTTGATGTTGTCGAGTTCAGGGTGGACGTTGACGACTTGGAGGTCGGTGTTGCGTTCGGCGGCACGCTCGTGAAGGACGCGGATGGCCTCTTCGGGTTGAGGGGCAGAGAAGGCAGGAACGCCGGGCTTGAAGACACCGGCCTTGTGCCAGGCAATCGAATCGATGGTGTCGCCCAACATGGCGACGTGGTCGATGCCCAAGCTCGTGACGGCCGTGACGCTGGGCTTGACGAGGATGTTGGTACTGTCAAACTCGCCTCCAATGCCGCACTCGATGACAGCAGCATCGACACCTTCGCTGATGTACGTGTGGAGGGCCATCAAGGTCAAGAAGCGAAAATAGACGGGCTTGGTTTCCTTGCTGGTGGGATCTTGGTGGCCGGCAGCTCTTGCGGCAGCTTCGAGTCTGTTCCACGTCTCGAAGAAGTATTTGGCGAATTGCTCCTCGCTCAAGGGCTTGTTGTCGATCTGGATGCGCTCGCGCACGAATCGCAAGTGGGGTGAAGTGTAAAGGCCAGTCTTGGTGACTTTGCCTTCTGCGACATATTGGCCGAGGATGGATGAGACGAAGGAGCTGGTCGAGCCTTTGCCCTTTGTTCCGGCAACGTGGACAGCCTTTAGTCTGTCAAAGTCGGCGGGCTTTGAGATTCGGCGTCAGTTGTAGACCAGCACCACTTGTCACGGGAGAACGCACACCTCGTAGCCCAGCTTCTTGACCCATTCAATCATCTCCGGGATGGCATTCTTGTTCATTCCCTTTCCAGACTTGCGGATGGCGTCGACGATCGAGAAGTTGCTCTGCAGCGTGTTCAATGCCGCTACGGCTGCCTGTCACGCTCCATTAGTTTCATCTTCAGACCCGAATTCCTGACTCTTACACTGTAGTCGCCCTGCATTTTGACGGTAGAACAGAAACTGCGACTGGAAGGTTTATGGACCAAGGATTGCTTCCATGCACGCGACAGCAGATTCATGGGCGTACGAGAGCATGTTGAGAGAGCTTTGGCATCGAATCCACCTTGACGTCTTTGCGACGCCCGACTTCGGCCAGCCTCACCTCTCCCTCTACCACTGACATCTCATCACAACTCTTTCATACCAACACCTGATACCGACTTGAGCTCGGCCAACCTAAAACTCATTGAAGATGATGCCGAGGATGCTGGAACGTCTTGACCGCATCTCTTCCAGCTTCCGAGTTCTCCATGACCACTTCGGGTCCCTTCCGAAATGAATCCCCGCTCTACCAAGGACGTGACCAAGATGCTCTGCCCAGATGACTTTGCAAGAGCTTTATATTGCGTCTTGTCTTCCCATGTCCATGCTTACTTTCTAGACCAAAATCTCCTTGGAGGACTCTTCTAACAAATCATCTACGAATTTCTATAACATACTAAAGAATGCCATTCATCACCGTACAAGGTGCAAATCTGCATTATGAGACCTTTGGCACCGGTCCGCCTCTCCTCCTCATCACTGGCGCTGGCGGCAATGGCTCAGCCTGGCATCCAGCAGCCCAATACCTTTCAGCCCACTACACCACGATTTGCTATGACCGCCGCAACCACTCGGCCAGCACTATCACCGGACCCCAGGACTATGACCACCGTTTAGACACAGATGCTGAAGACGCTGCCCACCTCATCGAACACCTGAGTCTTTCTGGCACAGCGGTTGTTGTCGGAAGCTCTTCTGGTGCCATTGTAGCTTTGAGACTGTTGCTTAACCACCCCGATTGCGTCGACATGGTTGTAGCCCACGAGCCCCCTGCTTTTGGCGCTTTGCCTGCCGAGTTCAGAGCCATGGGAGAAGCAGCGGTCAACCACGTCTACGCACAATACAGAAACTCTGGTCCTATTGCCGCAATGGAAGAATTCACAGCCACTCTCGCTACAGGCAGTGAGGGTGCGCTCATGCGTCAAGTTACGCATCCAGCAACCTCGCACGAGATGCGTGCAAACTGCCTCTTCTGGTTTGAATTTGAGCTTCGACAGTATCCTTCTTCGGACGTTGATGTTGCCGGTCTTGTCAAGCTCGCGAAGAAACTGGTTCCTGCTGCTGGAACTGACTCGGGCGATGGGGTTGGCGTTGCACCTATTAGAGCCATTGCGGCGGCTACCGAGAGGGATATCCTGAGGCTCCCTGGTGGTCATGTAGGCTTTGTGGCACAGCCTGAGGCATGGGTTGATGCTTTGGTCAATGGAATAAAAGCATATTGAGCTTGCCTTGGGTTGACGCAGCAGGTCAGCCTCCCTGCAAGTGTCTCCAGATGGCGCTATTCTTAGCGAAACAGACCCAGAGCAAATGCAACCATTTCAATAGACTTCGAGTACATCCTATCTCAGTATTTGTAGCGGTGCACTACAGATATTGAAGGTGACGTGAACAAGACATGATTGGACGGGTAGCTTTTCAATGCTTTTGTCTTCGTAGCATGACTATAATACAATAAAGGGTCATATCCTCATAATGTTTCTGTGTAGATAGGGTCCAGCTCTTGACTCCGCAAGTTCATCTCTGGGAGGTCATGTATTCCGTCTGTTGTTCCATTGCTCGAGCATCATGACTGATCGCATTGTAAAGCAGTTTACTTCATGTTGGCGTTGGTGGTGCTCTCGGTCGAGACGGGAACGCCCTTGATGCCCTTCTCTCCGGGTTGGTTGCTGCCGTTGTCGATGCCGACGTTGGTGACGCCTGAGTCGGAAGCGACGGGGGCTTCGCCAGGAGCCTTGCCCTCAGTGTGGCCAGCTGCGTTGGGTGCACCTTCACCGTGGGCTGTTCTGTGTTAGATGTGTCTCTGATCAGTACAAGGCATGGGAAAACGTACCCTGAGCTTGCTTCTTGGCTTCCTTCTCGGACATGCCAGCGCCACCGGGAGTCTTGGAGTGAGGCATTTTGAATATGTGTGTGTGTGTTGTTTGAGGTAGTGGTGAGGTGTGAGATTGAGTTGTGTTTGAGAGGAAAGAAGAAATGGTAGATAGCTTGATACATATACCATCTGTGAATCTCCTAGAGCTTAAAAACGTACCTTGATGTCGTCATGAGTTGCATGACGCACAACCGATCTGAGATGACAATCGTGATTATTTTTGTACGCTGAAAGAGAAGAACTCCACCTTCTTGATCCTTCTTTGATAGGTGAGAATGATTGTTGGGTAGTCCTGATCGCGATTCTGTGTGGTGTGTCTTTCTCAGTGAGGTGGTTGATGCTGGTGGTAGAGCTTCGGTATGCCATAACGAGACGCCATCGCAGTTTATCGTTCGACTTAAAACTTTTCCTTGGACATACTGAAGAAGAGTAATTGTCTCTCGACCTAATGAATGCACTATCCGCGCTCAGAGACTCGAGGTATACAAGGATCAAATTTTCGGCCCACCTGATTCGCGTAGGCCTTATCTAGAGGATCCTGATCCCATGTGGGTTGTATTCGCACTGCAAACCTACATACTGACCAGCTGGGAACCTTTTGTCGTACCTGCATAAGACTGGTATGCGAACTTGATGTTTCCGAGCCCATCACGCACTGTTTGCTCCCCATGATTTGTTGTGGTGAAGGTCTGGGCTTGTGTTTTGAGCCTCCATCGCATAGATTCGGAAGTCAGCGATCTCCCGGACTAAATATGAAACGGGGGAGCTTCTCTTACGCAACACCGGGACAAACGGACGCTTTTGAAGTACAAATATCTGTCGACCTCGATAAGGGTTCAAGCGCAACAGAGCTGTATTGTAGTAGTGGGAGATGACAGCTACTAGCTTACAATGGGTCGATTTCGCCATGATGGCTGCTCATATCCATCGCGACTTCTGCATTCTTGCCAGAACTGCCGAAACGGTTGACGCTGGATAACAAATCTCAAACGATCACCTATTTCGTGCCTCGAAAAAGGTCTGGCCAAACCGTTGTACAGGTTAAATGTACGTCATTGACAATTAGCTGCGGCCGCGATCAGGGACCAACGTGGATGGGTTTTCGCTCTCTGCAAAGAGGCGTCGAGATTGGCATCGACATGGAAGAAAGTGTCGCTCTGCCATCACAATGGTAGACCCGTCGAGATCACAGGCTTCGTCTTTCCGATCGCAGAGCCCCCATCGTGGGTTCATGTCACCCAATTCAACATCATCGCAATCTTGCTCCGGATCGCTCTTCTCCAGCTTGACCGACATCAACTCCCTGCTCGAGTTCCTCAGCGATGATGACCGACCTACCTTCTTGATCGAGGTCCTCTCCTCGAATGTCGCTGTTCCTCACATCCCCCGTGTCGTATTTCAGAATGCCGCTTTCTCCTCGTTCCTCGAGCGCACAGTCACCAAAGACTCATATGATGACTGGCTTCGATCGCTGTCCACAAGCGTAGCAATACCTAGTAATCGACCCGTGAAACCCTTCGGAGGAAGAGCTTGGTCGAGCAAACGTTTTCGCAATGCCTGGAGGGTTGTCTATTGCAGCCAGTGGGGAGATGACAGAAAGCTGGACAGCGTGGCCGAAGCACATACAGCGCCGCACAAGAATGGCGAGGACGACACAGACATGACAGGCTCGGAACACGGGCTTCACCATTCTCCTTGGACAGACGCACAGGAGAAGATCATTGACTGGACTCGCTTCCCTCACCAGGTTCGCCAGTCGGCGTGGGTTGACTTTATCAAAACATATCCTTTCGAGAAGACTTTCCTCGGACCCATATCGCGATGGTCGGATGACTTGCGACGACTGGCAGTCCAGATCATGTCCTCACCAGCTCCTAGGATGGTATACTGGGGACCAGAGCAGGCCATCATCTACAACGAGGCAGCTGCAACTTTGCTTGGTTCCAAACATCCCAATTTTGCTCTGGGAAATCGCTTCATCGATGTCTGGGGCCCTGAGATACACGAAAAACACATGAAGATGATTAGAACAGCTCTGGATCGAGGCCAGGTCGCCGAAGCCCGGGAAATGGAAGCCGTTCTAGAACGTAATGGGTTTATCGAAGAGACGTATTGGGACGTCGTATTGCAGCCCTGCAGCGGACCAGAAGGCCATATGGTTGCTGTTTTGAACACATACCAGGAATGCACCTCTTCAGTTTTCCAGAATCAACGGCGAAAACTCATCGACAAAGTCCAGGCCATTATACCTACCATTGACAACTTCCCCGACCTCTGGACTTCACTAGCAACCGAATTGCGTAACAATCTTCAGGACTCAGCATACTCTCTAATATACACGGCGGTCAACCAACCTACCGAGTCAGGTCATGCACATGCTAGCGAACGAGTGGACACCTTCCAACTAGAGCTGCAAATAACGTCAGGAGTCGCATCGCAAACTTTTGAGTCTGTTGTCCACACTAGGGAGCGATTCCATAGACCTTCGTTGGGTCCCGTATTTGCCGAAGCTCGCGAGACACAACAGATTGTGGTATTACAGCACGACAGCCTTCCGCCGGAGCTAGCTCTACTCATACCTGATCGCGGATTTGTGACTACGGCCTGTATATTGCCCATTGCAAGTGTATCTGGACAGCAGATTGCTTTCATCGTTCTTGGTATGAACCCGCGAAGGCTGTTCACAGATGAGACCCGTCTCTTCGTCAGTCACATGTCCGATCTAGTATCCAAGGCTGCTGCTATGATATCTCTTCCTGAGGAGCAAAGACGAGACCAGGAAAAGTTTGAACAAATCAATTTTGCACTCTCTCAGCAGCTGCAAATCATCGCTTTGAAGGCCGAGAAGAATGAGGAGACTTTTACTCGTATGGCACAGAATGCGCCCTTTGGAATGTATGTTCTGCTTATTGCACTGGTGAGGCTATAAGTAAAGTGGACTAACCTGATTCCCTAGGTATATGTTTGACCGTGACGGCAACCCGAAATACGTCAACGACGCATATCTTCAACTGATTGGCCTCGATCGCGATACGTTCGAACAGGCCGCATCTCGTGGACTAGCATGGAGAGATACAATATACGAAGAGGACATAGATCTGGCCACACAAATATGGACGCGGATGAGAGATTCGAAAACACCACAGACATTCGAGTACCGAGTGAAAACGGCTCCTACACAACCTGGTGAGAAGCATGGTACCCGAACACTCGAGACGATTTCTTTCCCAGAGATCGATGAGAGCGGACGTATCATCACGGTACAGGGCTGGCTTATGGATATTTCTCCTCGTAAACGCTTGCAGACTCTCATGGCACAGCGTCTGGAAGACGCCCTGGAAACCAGACGGGCGTCGGAGAATTTCATCGACATGGGTAGGCTGACCAGATCTGCTTTAGTGCTTGTGCTAACCAGTCCCAGTCTCGCATGAGATGCGCAATCCTTTGTCAGCCATACTCCAACTTGCGGACGGTATCCTTGGCTCGCTTGACACTGCGCCGGCGCAGAATCCTGTTTCCTTGCCAGCTGACACGATCAACATGATGGTCGATGCAGCTCAAACTATCGTAAGCTCGGCTGGCTGACAAAATTTCGCGAATTGGTAGACTGACTTCGGTTCACAGACCCTCTGCGCTCAGCATCAGAAATGTATTGTGAGTTTGCTCGAACCGTCAGTATCGAGATTATACTAATTCGTCATTGCAGGTGGATGACATTTTGACCTTATCTAAGCTTGACTCCTCATTGCTTGTCATAACCCCGGACAAAGTCCATCCGCCAACACTGATTGAGAAGTCTCTCAAGATGTACGATGCCGAACTTGCCAGGGCAGATATCGAGGCCAAACTGGTGATCGAACAAAGCTACCTCGACGCGCACTTGAACCACGTAATGCTCGATCCCAGCAGAGTTTTGCAAGTCATCATCAATCTCTTAACCAACGGAATCAAGTTCACTCGAGACTGCCCAACACGGAAAATCTCAGTATATTTGTCAGCTTTCGAGAAGCCGCCAGTTGGAGGTCAACGTAGTGTCACCTTCATTGAGCCTCGGCCACGACAATCAAGTCTCTCCACCTCACCAGAGTGGGGCCCTGGGGGAGAAGTGTATATCCAATTCGCGGTGCAGGACACCGGAAAGGGCTTGACAGAAGATGAATTAAAGCTGCTCTGGCAGAGATTCAGCCAAGCAAACCCCAAGACTTACAAGCAATATGGTGGCAGCGGTCTTGGTCTATTCATCTCTCGTGAGTTGACCGAGTTACAAGGTGGGCAAATTGGTGTCCACAGCGAAGCCGGTGTTGGAAGCACCTTCATGTTCTACATCAAAGCCAGACGCTGTGTTGACGAGCCAAAAAGCCGACAGACGAGCTTCTCAGCTCCTACTGCTACCAGCCCGGTTCTTCTCCCACAAACGGCGTCGGCGGCAAGAAGGGCCAATGTCAGCGAAGGCTCTGTGCATACCCTGTCATCAGCCACTTCCGTTGTCCCTCCTCAAGATATCCATATTCTGATCGTCGAGGACAACAAGATCAACCAGCGCGTAAGTTGTCGTCTGGAGATGTCCTGATATCTGCTAACAGTTTTTGTGCAGGTCATGTCACAGCAGCTTCGCAAACTTGGATGTGTCGTCCACACAGCCGACCACGGTCAAGATTGCCTTGACTTCCTAGAAACGACAGCTTTTGCTTCCGGTTCTCAAAACATACCACTCTCTATAATTCTCATGGACCTAGAGGTATGTTTTGCCATCGCCGTGTGACTATGTCTAAATCCGCGATACTGATGCTTTGCACAGATGCCAGTAATGGACGGTTTGACTTGCGTACGAAGAATCAGGGAATACGAAGCCACAGGCCAAATCACCAGCCACGTCCCCGTCATCGCAATTACCGCCAATGCGCGAAGCGAACAGATCAATATCGCCATGGAGGCGGGCATGGATACCGTGGTGACGAAACCGTTCAGGATCCCGGACCTGGTGCCTAGGATGCAGTCGCTGTTGTCCGAGTATCCGGCTACATGAAGCTCTTGTGCTTTTTGTAGCTGAATATTGTTGTGGTTTGCCCACCTTGCTTAGAGGCGCGAATGAGGACCACTGTTTAGAGATTCAGGAGTCAAATCCCAAGCCGCCCGACAGTATCGCAGGGCGAAAACGCGGGACCTCGAGGACTCAGACCTAGACCTTGATGGCTTCGACGGCTGTACACAAGACTTGCTTTCAAAAGCACAATCAAGGTCAACAAAAGCAGAGGGACGAGGAAAAGGCGCTTCAAAGTGTACCTTTGAAATCTTTTCTGCAACATAGAAACACTGACTAAGCCCATGAGGATGATCAGAGAGACAGACAAACTTGGGTTTTTATAGACTTTCACCCATTATTTAATACGATTTGTACAGGATTTATTGAATGGATTTGCATCACATCTTCACCATGTCATTATAGAGCCCAGAGCCTTGAGCCTAATGCTTTTCACAATCTCTAGACCGATAATAGCATCCTGCTTGTGACTGACCATATCCAGAACACAAGACGTACAGAACTCGAAAGAGAGAAAGAAGAAATTAATTTACTGATGAAAGGTTATAAAGGCCGGCCGCGTGCTATATACAAAAAAACGGGATTCCTGGTCTATCTGAAGAGCGGGTCAGGGGTGAGTGATGGGTATCATGAAAGGGACAAGAACGAGACGCATGGGAAAAAAAAGAGGTGTCAACCAAGAAAGTGTTGACTATTCAATCCGACCCAGCAAAAGTGTAAGATGCAGGCAAAGAAACGCGAGCTTGACGTATTCAAGCATGAAGGGGTATGGCAAAGATCAGTAGATCTCATGATCGCAATGGCTTTCGCAAAAAAAAAACAAAAGATGAAACAAATGAAAAAGGATTAGTCGGAAGGTGCCAATTGTTCAAGATGACTGATCACTCGCGTTGCATGCCGGCGAATGCGACAAGGCCATCGCAGAGCTCTTGCCAAGGGGTCTTGTGGTCTACTTCGTCGTCTTCGGAAGAGTAATCGAATTTCTCGCCACAGGCTGTGCACAGGTGCTCCTTTTCGCAGCAAGACGTTTGAGTTGAGAGGCGTTGAGGTTCAGTGGTTGCTTCACGCTCAACATCGGTTTCAACCTCAAGTCCGGCCTCTTCCTCAGCTTCGACTGCTTCCACTGGCTCTGTTTGTTGAGACTTGATGTCAGACGTGGAGAAGGGGAGCTCCTTCTCAGTCTGAGTTCCCTGATTTACAGGCGTCAGAACTTCGGCTTGAGCGACGGGTTCCTCGGAGAGCGCTTCCTCTGTCTGGGTAGATTGCTCGGAGTAGACAGTTTTGACGGTAGGCGAGGCAGGAATATCGAAGTGTGAGTCAATCAGAGCACCTTCGTCGGCTTGAGTTTCAGGCTCATCAACGCGCTTAAGAGTGATCGAGTGGACTCTGCCATGGTGGTGCTTGCGAGTCTCGAGCTGCCAATTGCCTTGATCTTCGGGCCTGATGTTTGTTTCATTGTCCAAAACGGGCAGATCCTTGATGTCAGCAGACGTGACACGGTTCTTCTGTCTCCGTGAGCGCAGACGAGCATCGACGCTGTCCCAATCGGCCTTCCATTGAGCAAAGTCTTCTGCAAGCAAGACATGGTTGTTGTGATCGTAATTTTCCTTCTGAACTTCGAGAGCTTGCAGCTGCAACTTCAAGAACAAAAGCTCCGAGTGATCGAAGCCCAAGTCCTGCTTGAGGCTGTCGTTCTCGGACTTGACGGTCATCAGTTGAGTAGTCAATTCTTCGATTTGCACGGACTGAGTGTCGCAAACATCCTTGCTCTGGTCATAACGCTGGCGGAGAGAGTCGTTTGCCTTGGCCAGACGCTCGACGACTTCTTGCAGATCAGCAACAAGACGGTCATCAGTGGTTTGAGTGGAGTTGTCGGCATAGTTGTTGATCCACACGGAAGACTCGGCCATGTCTTTTGAGGTTTCTTCTTCGGTTTGTGTAGCCGAAGTGGCATAAGAAATGGCAAGACCCTGCTGAGGATCATCGACAGTCTGAGTGAAGGTATCTGCATATTCGCAAGCATCGGCCATCCAGACATCGGACAAACGAGACTTGTTGGAATGTTCCGGGGACAGAATACGGTCGCGAGTGTCGTGGCCTTGTGAGTGGTCTTCAGTGTAGAGACGTCCTGGAAAAGAGTCACGACGATCCCTTTCTTCAATCGAAGAGCCGGCGTCGCTAAAACCGCCATCGTTGACCATTGCTTCCAGAGTACACAGCTTCTCGTTGAAGTCGGAGAGCGAGTCGTCCTGCAGACCGAGACGTAGAATGTCACCACCAAGGTTGTTCAAGCGCAGCAACAGCTTTTGAGCAGGATCTGAGGGGTGATAAGGGGCATTGTGGTCGACGGACTTGGCGTCGTCGGTGAAGTAATCAGAGAAGGGCGAGCCTTGGAAGCGCAGGTTGTTGAAGTTGTTGCTGGCGAGGTGAGGGGAGCGTAGAGGAGTGGCCGGGTTGTTGCGCGGCTTGATGGTGTCGTTGGGGTTGTAGGCATAGTCCTTGGGCGAGTCGCGTGTGAAGTTGAGACGGGCCAGGGGTGACGCGATGTTGGAAGCTTCGGTGTGTGAAGAGCGAGTCGAGAGTGACGAGTGATTGCGGGCGTGTTGGCCTGTGGTGCTAGAGCGCGGAGTGGGTTTGGGCCTGGCGTGCTCGCTCTTGTGGTAACGCGTCGAGGGGCCGGGGACGTGCCATGATTTGTTGCGCGGAGCACCTCCTGAAGGGGTGCCGAGAGGAGTCGTGGCAGAGTGCGAGCCTTGTGATGTGTGGCTCGACACGGACGACGAGAAGTTGGTCGACATGGCGACTCTGGAAGAATGTGGTGGATTTATCAAGGTTGTCGCGTTATCGAGAGAACGGTTGGAAGCTTTGCGATAGTCGATGTTTTTGGAGCGAACAGTGGGTGGCTGGGATGCCCTCGGTAAGCACACACCTGCCACCTCTGCCGTTTCACAATGATGAAATTGCGAGTAAGACGCTTCTGGACGGCGCACGTCAGTGAACAGCGGCCGTCATATTAGTATATGCGAAGATGCGGTGTTTGAAAGGGCAAACAAACTACAAACAGCTTGTCCACTAGATGCATATCTAGAGGGCGTGGTTACCTGCGGCGGCCAGAGGAGCTGCGGGAGGAAAAGCTTGGCTCGGGTCATGGTTCGTTCCTGCCGCATGCGCCTTGCATGTCTGAATAATTATTGACGACTGACTCAACTCTATCCCGGCCCTTCCTTCCTTCGTTGAGACTCTGTTCCTTCCACTTCTGCTTTCATTTGAACATATCACCAATCATGGTAGGCACACCATGCACTTGCATTCCGACTCTACAAGTTTACAGCTGCTGATCCCCATCAACAGGCAGGTGTACAGCCAACTCTCCCCGAAGTGCGCCAATTGCTGCAGGAAGCAATCAAGCTGCCCAATCCCCCCAACCTCGTACCGCTATGCGCCTCCATCTCGTCCGAATTCCTGACGCCCTCGTCGATATATCTGAAGGTGTCGGCAAAGTCAGTCCCACTCTGCCGCCCAACCATGACAGTAGCTCATTGATTCGCACAGTGCTAAATCGAAACACTCGTTCCTCTTCGAGAGCGCTGCTACAACAGAAACAATCGGCCGCTATAGTTTTGTCGGCGCCGACCCGCGACACATGCTCAAGACTGGAGAAGGTCACGGCCCCGAGACAGACCCCCTACCAATCCTTGATCAGGAGCTTTCAAAATGCCGCGTCGCAGACATACCCACCCTCAAGCTGCCCCCCATGACTGGTGGTGCCGTCGGCTACGTAGGCTATGACTGCGTCAAATACTTTGAGCCCAAGACCCGTCGCCCCATGAAGGATATCCTCAAGGTCCCCGAATCGCTATTCATGCTGTACGACACCATTGTTGTCCTGGACCACTTTTTCCAGAAGGTCATGGTCGTCACATACGTCAAGGTTCCTGAGAGTCTCGACAACCTGGAAGCTGCCTATGACGAAGCAAAGCAAACCGTCAACCGTATGCTGCAAGTTCTGAAGAAGACCGAAGCTGTCCTGCCGACCCAAGAGCCCGTCAAGTTGGGCAACGAGTACACTTCCAACATTGGACAGGAAGGTTATGAGAAGCACGTCCACACCTTGAAAGAGCACATCAGTTCCGGAGACATCATCCAAGCTGTCCCTTCGCAGCGCATGGCCCGCCCCACCTCTCTACACCCCTTCAACATCTACCGCCATCTCCGTACTGTCAATCCTTCGCCCTACCTCTTCTACCTCGATTGCGAAGACTTCAACATTGTCGGTGCCTCACCCGAGCTCCTGGTCAAAGCTGAGAATGGCCGCATCTACACCCATCCCATCGCCGGCACCGTCAAACGTGGCCCCACAGCCGAACAGGATGAGCAGCTCGCTCAAACATTGCGTGACTCTCTCAAGGATCGTGCCGAGCACGTCATGCTGGTCGATCTAGCTCGTAACGACGTGAACCGTGTTTGCGACCCCCTGAGCACCCGTGTCGACAAGCTCATGGTTGTGCAAAAGTTCTCACACGTCCAACACCTGGTATCAGAGGTCAGTGGTGTTTTGCGTCCTGACAAGACACGATTCGACGCTTTCCGCAGTATCTTCCCTGCCGGAACTGTATCGGGCGCACCCAAGGTCAAGGCCATGGAACTCATCGCAGAGTGCGAGGGCGAGAAGCGAGGTGTATATGCTGGTGCTGTCGGCTACTTTGGCTACAGCAGTGTGAACCTTGTCACTGGCCAGGAAACCGAGGGTGCCATGGATACTTGCATTGCCCTGCGAACAATGCTTATTAAGGACGGCGTGGCGTATCTGCAAGCCGGCGGTGGCATTGTCTTTGACTCCGATCCGTATGACGAGTACATCGAGACTATCAACAAGCTCAAGGCCAACACAACATGTATCGAGCAAGCTGAAAAGAAGCACTATGATGAGCGACAAGAAGATGTCGAGACATCCAAGTCAGATGAAAAGCCACATGTTGATTTGGCCGCTGGTTAGGATCTGAGGACACTTCCACAAAAGTAATAAATCTAGAATTCAGGATGAAAGTTATGATACCCAACATTGTATCGAACCGGACTTGGAAACAAGCAGCCCATAGACCACATGCTGTCCAGTCAAGACCCACACTGCTACCACACTGTACCCAGTCGGACATGAGTGCTTGATCGCTAATACCTCATGACACCGTCCTCATCAAACTCGTCCTTCATATCGGTAAGCACAGCAGCTGGTCCAATGTGCGCTATGCCGTAGCTATTCTTCATCGCATTCTCCACAACCATTCTAATCTCAAACCATCTCGGTCTTCCTCCTCGTTGCTCGGCGTCTATCCAGTTGCTGATTTTTTGCTTTGCTCCACCGACATCGAAATCTGCCGTTCGTGTCTCCATTGCATCATCCTGGTCGTTTGTCAAGTCTTCGATCAAGGACTTGATTTCTTGGGCATCCAATTCTTCAGCATTTCTGATGTATTTCGACAGAAGCTCGTCGCTTCTTGTGCCTGTGAATTTTGGAGAGTATTCAGCAAAGAAAGGGGCCGTCAATGGGATCACTCTTGCAGGAAAGTCGAACCTTTGTTCCAAGCCATACGGACCTCTGCCTCTTGAAATGCGTCTACAGTTTCCCGCGCACAAAAGAGAATCGTATCGTCTTGAGCCGTACGCGCATCAATGGCACCAAAAGCATCGTCAGCCAACCAATCCATGTAAACGTCCTTGTCGTCACCGAGACCATTTTGTCCACATTTGGTTTCGACAAAGTGCTGTAATAATCCAATTGAAGTGTTTGCAAATCCATTGTCAAAGGAGTTAATGGGAGCGATACTAGGTTTAGAGACGGTGGTTTGGGATGGATGCTGGAGTAAACTCCATCTGTTTTCAAAGGCTTCGTCTTGCTGTTTTTCTAGAGCGGCGCTGTGTAGCACGGTGTTGATGATCTTTGAAGATGGGTTTAGCAATTTGGTGTTGATGGGTGGAGGTGATTGGTCATACCTCTGTTGGCACGTCGGAGATTACGAATAGTGGTAACCATCTGGCTTCACCCATTTTGCGACCAACGGTAGACTCCAAAGTCGTTAAAGAAGGGATAGCGAAGTAGGCAGAGATAGATGATGATCAGACTTAAAGCAAAAATGGTATAAATTACTTTGCTGGATTTGTTTTCCACATACGGCCCCCCGAGATATCCTTATAGGAAGCCTTAACCACGAAACAATCTTCAAACACACCAACGCCCTAACATATGGAGAGGTAGCGAAGTAAAAAACAAAACGTACAGCAGCAGGGATTCCTACGTTGTCATCGAACGTAGTACTAATTTGCCGTTCAACTGCTTATATATAGTACAGCGGACGCATGCATGCAACCTGCAGACGTGATCGCGTCCAGTCCGCCCCTTTCCCCAAATTTAGAAAGCGCTCAAGTAATCGAGCGAAGGTTTGTTTGCATCTTGGAAATACTGTTCTATCCCCTTCAAAATCTTCAGTTCCTCACACTGTGCTTCAGTCATCCAGGTCAACCACCGCGAACATGGACCCACCCATTGAGTCGTCTATCCGCATGGCTGGAAGCCAGAAGTGGTTGGTCGGTCGCGAGTATATCTGCGAGAACGTTGAATCGACAATACCAGAGTCCACGATCGCCCACTGGAGAGACTCCTCTGATCAACTTTTTTGTCTCCGTAGAGCGCAAACCTCGTACGATGCAACTCTGTTCCCCCCATTCTACTCTGCTGGAGTGACTGCCGCTCTTTGGGAGTTTGCTGGAAAGACATGGAAGGTCAAAGCATCGCTCCCGAATATGCAGTTGGAAGGAGAAACGATTAATTTCGTCAAAGCCCATTTCCCCACCATACCTACGCCAAAGGTGATTCATCATTGGCTTGACGAAACGGATAACAGATCGTTCATGATACTGGAGCGAGAACCGGGTTTCACACTTGATTCGATATGGACATCTCTGACCAACACGCAACGGAAATCAGTTGCATCAACCATCGCAGAGTACACCAAAGAACTCGCGACTTACCAAAGACCTCGTCTCGAAACCGTTTCGGGATACGGACTTGCTGACGAGATCATCCAGCCTCGGATGAGTTTAAACTCATGGCGTCCTTCGTTGATTCGACTAGGATCCATTGAGGAAGCTAACCAGTACTTCCATCCAATGGATGTTGGTGAAAGTTTGGTCTTTTGTCATGGAGACCTCAACCCTCTCAACATAATGGTGGACGGAGATGGCAATGTGACTTGTTTGCTTGACTGGGAGTTGGCAGCTTTCGTCCCTCGATGGTGGATATTTTTCAAAGCGCATCTTTGGGCGATGACGTTGAGTGACAAAAGGTTTACAAAATCATGGATTGAATGTCTCAGTGACGAGCTGGAAAAGAATGGAATCACTGGTGACTTAGACGCCTGTTCTAGTTGGATGTCTATGTAAGCACTTTGTCACCTTCTGCTTCAAAGATGTCGCCAACTACCCTGCTTACAGCCAGCAAATGCCTATCATGATAACGCGGTGCGACAAGGGATACACCGATTGGCATGCCATTGTCGCCCTTGAAGCCTGGGATGTTGATGACTGGCGTATGCAAGGCCTGAGTCGCGTTAGCTGAGGCTCGATGCGGACTTTGCGTAAACATGCAACACTTACCGTCCAGATCAAGCAGAAGGCTGCACTGCCAGTCTTTTCAATCCCCAAGGGCGCCTCGTCTGGCACGCTGGGGGTGAGCACGGCTGCATACTTGCTGAGGATATCATCCACCACTGGTCTTGCTGCAGCAATACTGTCAAACGCATCCAATTGCGCCTTTCGCGAGATAGTCTTTATATTCTCGACATGACCTACGAGATAATCTGAGAGTTTGTGCTTCGTCGTAGTGTATTCTGGTAAGAATGCCGTACGACCGTCAGAGTCGAGTACCGTGGCGTGCCAAGCGGGCAGGTCGTTGAGATGTTCAGGAAGCTCAATCTCTTCGACTTCTGCACCATGAGCACGCAGAAGGGACGCAGCTTTCTCCATCGCAGCAGAGCCGCCAGAGCCTATCTGTGGCCACACCATGGTTTTCAGGATCGCAAATTTTGCGCCTTTGACACCAAAGTTTGATGGGGCCGGTTTGTCGTCTGCCAAAGCAAAGACATCGGCAAGAAGGTCAAGGTCTGCAGCGCTACGGGCATAGAGTCCCAGTGTATCAAGAATGAGCGAGTAAATCTTCTGGCCTTCGCGAGTGATCGAGTTCCAGGTCGGTTTGAAGGCGTAGATACCGTTGTAAGAGCCCGGTCGGATCGTGCTGCCGCCTGTCTGCGTGCCTAGACCGATCGGAACTTGCAGATCTCCTACGGCTGCGCCGGAACCCGAAGAAGAACCACCGGGAGTACGTTGTGGATCGTGTGGGTTGCGCGTCTTGGGTCCAACAGTCGTCGCAGCAAATTCTGTAGTCGTCGTCTTGCCGAAGATGAGCGCACCAGATTTTCTCAGTATGGCGACGGAACCAGCATCCACCTGAGGAGCGTCATCGACATAGATGGGTGAATTAAATTGTGTGGGCATGTCTGCTTTTGTTTCAGCTTTATTCTCGCCAGCAGGATATCCGAAATTCTTGTCTCACCTTTCGTGTAAATGACATCCTTCACGGCTATTGCTATACCGTGCAAGGGACCACGTTCGGACACCGGGACCTGGTCCAGGGCTTTCGCTTGGCTGATCACATGGTCTCGGTCAAGGTATGCCCATGCTTGAACAGCCTCGTCGCGATCATCGATGCGTTTCAGCAATGATAGGGCGTATGCCTCTACTGTCAATTTGCCAGCCTTGATCTCATGTAGCACTTCAGTAGCTGTCAATTGATAGGGTTCCGTAGTCATTTTATCGATTGCAGCCTTGATGGAGATTTAGTGTTGATTGTCGCAGAACAATACCTTGCTCGTCTTCTTCTATGATGAGTGAGGTAGACAAATAATCAGCCTCAAAACACCAGGACAATCATTTTGGGGTGTCGGCCGTGGCACAGCCTGGAGATAGGCAACATGTCTTCATCACTCTAAGTGCATGCACGCCGGACGATTGTCAAGATAGTTAGTCAGAGGTTGGAATGGGAAGCGTCGGCTGAGCACGCGTCTTGCCGGTGGTGTCGGCCCGGATTGACCCGATGCTTGGACGAGGGTGGGCTTTGAGCGGGCCTTCACCATCACCTTCCTTACTCGTGAAACTCGGACTATACATCATTTGTGAACACTCTACGAAATGTAGCCAAGACCTTTTCAATGTTCGGCCCAGGTTCTCAGATACCGCGATGAGAGAAGTCGCTTCCGATGGTCCGACATCGTGCACCTGGAATTGTAGAAACATGCATGATTGCCGCCGAGCTAAGTCCTGAGCCTGGTTCTTCGAATCATTTGCTTGCATCCAGTCAACTTCCTCTGGTTTGTCGAGATGGCTGAAATTGTACCTTCGAAAACTGGTCATGACAAGATCTGCGCAAGCGAAAAGCGCGTTGCTGAGGTTGATGGCACAGCGTTGAAGTCATCTGAAGATGACGGGAGGAAATCTATCACTGAGAATGTCACATGTGGTATACCAGCATCTCAATCTGATAACGAGCAAGTGTTAGATGACAACAGCGATGCGCAGTCTGTTGGCGGACAGAGAAACACACTGTCAAACAAGCGACTTATGATTGCTCTCCCTGCCCTATCGATCTGTCTTTTTGTCTCATTTATCGACCAAACCTCTGTATCAACTGCAACTCCAGCCATCGCAGGCGATCTCAACACAGGGAGTGCTACTTCCTGGATCGGAACATCATTCCTTATTGCTTCGACGGCCTTTCAGTTGATCAATGGCCGACTCTCAGATATCTTCGGACGGAAGAACATGCTTCTGATCTGTCTCTTTCTGATGGCTCTGGGTGATCTTGGATGCGGCTTTGCCCAGACTGCAGCACAACTATTCGCCCTCAGATCAATCGCCGGCATTGGCGGTGGTGGCATCAACAGTCTTGTCATGATCATTATTAGCGACATAACAACGCTTGAAAATCGCGGGAAATATCAAGGTAAGATATTCCAAAACCTCAACACAATATCCCTCTGCTAAATCAATCCGTCAGGCTACATTGGTGCCATCATCGCCCTTGCCAACGGAGTTGGTCCCTTCCTCGGAGGCGCTGTCGTCGAAGGCGCTACCTGGAGATGGGTGTTCTGGATGATTCCTATCATGACGATTCCTACAGCTCTGGTAATTCTCTTTCTTCTGCCATTGAAGCATCGTTCGGGTAACTTCGGTGAGAAGATGAAGAAGATCGACTATGGCGGTATCGTACTGAATATTGCGTCCACTCTCCTCATTCTTGTGCCACTGTCAGGAGGTGGTGTGAGTTACCCGTGGTCATCCGCCTTCTTCCTTGCTACTACTATTATCGGTGTAGTCCTGGCTATACTCTTCGTACTCTACGAATGGAAAGCTGTTGCCTTACCACTCATGCCACTTCGACTATACCAGGCCCCGCATTGTTGGGCGCTCTATCTTCAAACTTTTTTGATCGGCCTGGCTTATTTCGGCAACCTTTTCTACCTGCCCATATACTTCCAGTCTATTCTAAGGTACTCACCGCTAGTCTCTGGAGCCTTGATTCTACCAGTGGTTATCACGTCGTCTATTACATCCATACTAAGTGGTCAATATATGGCTCGGGTTGGTAGCTATATGCACTGTATTGTGGCCGGTTTTATCCTTTGGACCTTGGGAAGTGGCCTGACTTTGATGTTTGATCGAAAAACTGGCCTGACTCGGCTCATCATCATCCTTATCATTGAAGGTGCTGGTATTGGATTGACACTACAACCTACGTTAGTCGGGATGTATGCCAATGGCCGCAGCGAAGACAGGGCCGTAACCACCGGGCTGCGCAATTTTATACGCACTATTGGCGGCGCCTTCGGTCTCGTCATATCTGGCGTGACTCTATCAAACACTCTCAGCTCAGATTTGGAAAATTATGGATTCGCATCAGATGGTCTGATTGCTGAGCTCACATCTTCCACGTACGCTCTCGACAAACTTGATTTGGGCGTGGCCTCAGAGGAGAAAGTCTTGGATGCGTACATGTTGGGATTACATTACATCTTCGTGTTCTTCACAGTATGTGCAGGGTGTGGCTTGCTATCAAGTTTTTGGATCGGCAATACTAGTTTGAAGGCCCCGAAGCAAGCTGACACGGAAGCGACGAGCGATGAGGAAAGAGACGAGCAAGGAAGGCAGTGTCTCGATGACAGCCAGCCAGACCTGGAAAGGGGCCATGTGCAAGAGAAATTGAGCACATGAAGAAGCAGCAGGGGATCTTTCAGAGCACAATGCATTTCCAAAGCTGATGTGGTGAAGGCATAAATTCGCAAGTAACAGTGTGCGACCCTGGCCGTAAATCCACCCACCACAAAACTCTTATCAGATGCCAGAGCTCTACTCCACACCAACACGTTCGTGTCCATCAGGAGTACTACTCGAAGTACCTCAAGATCGTCTATCATTTGCGACATATAATGGCATATCCGTTCTAATTGCCAAGCAGACAATTTGGTCTCATTAGCTGTCCATCTGCTTATCTCGATAAGGCCGTGCTTATCGCTTGACTAAAACCACGGCTGCACTGCCACTTGAAAAATCAGGAAGGCGCAAACACGTGTGCTGATGAATCAAGAGCCCCACTCCAACATAGGGTGTAGAGCGATAGGGCGATGTACAGGTCTCACGAAATCTGACCATTTCGGCTCATTCGATGCCGTTATCGAGCCATGCTCTCAATTCACACCCGACGGAGTAAACACCCCGCACCATCAATCTGTGTTAGCGCCTAGGGTATCACTTGCTCCAAAAGCTGGAGCCGACCAGATGAAGATAGTGAGGGACGAGCTAGTCAGAGTGCAAAGGCCGATGGCACCAGGCACTGTGGCCAAGCTCAAGTGATAGGCCCACTGACGAAGACAAACTGGATATATATATGAGCAGGTCTGCGTAATTATGCTATCATTTGCTATTACACACCTCGGATCTCTGGTCACTCAAAGAGACACACTTGTTCAATATGCCTGAAGTCTATGCCGCACCTCAGGATTATGCCTTCCCACGCGAGTTCAAGGGATATGGTGAGCATGGATTGAAAGGTCTGACGTGGCCCAACAATGCCAAGATTGCAGTATCATTTGTTATCAACTATGAGGAGGTAAGCTCATGTCATATTTGATCATATATCAGAGCGGCGAACTGACGATTTCCAGGGAGGCGAGCGATCGGTCTTGCTTGGAGATGGTCGTTCCGAGACGTCTCTCCGCGAGTATCCTGCAGAACCAGACATCAACGAGCGCAACTACAGTGCGGAGTCTGAGTTCGAATACGGCTCTCGTCGTGGCTGGTGGCGCATGTTTAAATTGTTCAACGACTACAAGATGAAGTTCACACTTTATGCTGTTGGCTCGGCCTGTGAAGAACAACCAGAAGTCGTCACTCGATGCGTCGAGGAAGGTCACGATATCGCATCACATGCGTACCGCTGGATTGATCACAAGGGACTGTCTGTCGAAGCTGAGAAGCAGCACATTCGCGACGGCATCACTGCTCTCAAGAAGCTCGCCGGTTATGCTCCCAAGGGATGGTATTATGGAAGACCATCTCCCCAAAGTAGGGCACTCATCCCTGCGGTGTACGAGGAGATGGGCGAAGAGCTTCTGTGGGCGAGCGACTGTTATGCCGACGACATTCCCTACTGGACTGATCTTCCCCAAGAGCGCAACAGCGAGAAACCCAAAGGCTGCTTGATGATTCCTTACAGCTACGACTGCAACGACTTCAAGTTTCTGACTCCGGCTACCGGCTTCCGCGACCCCAACGGATTTTACACTCACATCAAGAATGCTTTCGATGTGCTGTATGAGGAGGGAGAGGCAGGTGCACCAAAAATGATGACCATCGGCCTGCATTGCCGCATTATCGGAAGACCTGGTCGCTTCAAGGCTTTGCAGGACTTTGTGAAGTACATTTCGGAGAAAGAAGGAGTTTGGGTTGCAACCAGAACAGAGATTGCCGAGTCTTTCAGAGAACAATTCCCATACAAGAGGGGACATCTAGCATAGATCGAAGCACTAAATCAGCGAAAACGGCGTCTTTAGATCAGATTAATGTATCATCCGCTTCTCTTGTCATTAAACCTTGATAGATCATTGGCTTATAATATGGTGAACGTCCAAACATTTGTGCTGATCTTATGCCCTGTAGTTCCAGTCACCATCACCCATGGCGCCATAGTTACCTGTATGCATGATCGCATCTTGCACAGGATCAACATCGTATACATTTTCATAGCCCTCCCAGCTTGCTTGTGCAAAAGTCTGACCATGCACACGATATTCTGGATCTGGGTCGGCCATGTGAGAAGTGTTGTCACTGACCATCTCGTTCCACATCCGCCACCCCTGCCATCCGCCTGGAGCCTCTTCATCAACCTCCATGAATGCTTCTCTGATAGCTGCCGAGATTATAGGAGTGTTGACAACGTTCGCAGGTCTGTCTGAAGGGACTACAGTATGTCCTTGCATCGCTTGCTGAGTCTGCTGTGCTTGAGCATGTACCTCAAAGGCAGTCTCCGGAGTGACAAGACTCTGGCGAGACCCAAGAGAAGGCTGACGTAAAGGCCCTGGATTGACAATGGTCTTGAGAAGATTCCCCGAAAGCTCGTCAAAAACGTCACGATATTTGACCGCACCTGGCCACTTCTCGCCAAAGATGGTCAGACTTTGTGAGCAGTCTCTTGTTGCCTCAAGAATCTCGTAGGAGAATAGAGATCGATCTCGCCAGATGCAGTAGATTAGGGTCAGACCGGCGACAAAACATGAATGCAGAGAGATCATGGTATAGGTCAGAGTCTTGTTCTGGTTCAGTCGCTTGTACGCAGTACAGACAGAGGCTGCTGAACTAGTGCAAATCTGAAAGCGCGGATCCGACGTCTGTAGAGTGGGAAGAAAGTTGGTGAAGAGGAAAAGAATCGATTTGTGGTATTGTCTGCAAATTGTCAGATTATGGTTTGATCAAACGCTGACCGTCGTTACACCTACACGCCATAAAAGTCCCTGGCGTCCAGGTAAGCGCTTTCCGGATCATACATCCAAGTAGTCTTGTTTCCATTCTTAGGTGTCTGAGGGTAGCTCTCCATCCACGTGTCCAGGTCTGCCTTGATGGTCGCCATCTTGCGGTCACGCTTAGCCTGCTCTTCGGCCGTGCCCTTCAAAACATCTCTATCCACCCGGAAGACGACTTTGTGGATTCTTGAGTGAATTCGATCAAGCTTGATGATGTGTATGAAAGGACCGACGTTTGACCAGGCACTTTGGGTTGGATCACGAGTCTCTTTGTGGGTCAGCGTCCAGAACTGACTGGCAGCACTTGGAAGCTGCAAATCGTAAGCATGTTCCCATTTACACATAGACTTGATGTGATTTACCTCCACATTGATGTCCCTGTCGGCAATGGCAAAAGCTCGACCGAGCACAATGCTTGTCGCGCGATCTAGACCATAGCAAGACCAGAAAATTCTGCGACGGAGTTCTTCATCCCTTGCTTGCTTCTCTGTTTCTGGGTGCGGCCTCTTTCTATGCAAACCCATCTCGATGCAAATCGAGGTAGCATAGCGTATTTGAGACCAGGCTCCGGCACCATAAGGATATCTTTGACCGTGCACACCAAGGAGAACTAGAAATTGAAGACTTGCAAGACTGTGTTGTTCGACTATGCAGCTCATTGGTCCTGTGGCAGCGACGAGATGATGCTGTGCCCCCTCAGCATGTGTCCACGATCTGTTTAGCGACAACTCTTACCTCAGGGTCCACTGTTTGTAGTCTTTTGGTCAAGGACAAGAAACGAGCCGTGATAGCATATATCAAGTGGAAGATACTTCGCTCAACAACCGTCAGAGCTCCGGAGGTGAACTGCTTCGCAAACAAATCTTCGTAGACGATGCGATCCAGTATGGGCCAGCGGCTGTGAATACGCTCGAAGAATGTATCAAAGAGCATGCGAGCTTGCTGTATCTCGGGAAACCCAAGAGGGATCTCATCAGACTGAACTGTCTGGGGTGGCGTTATCGATCCTGGTCGTTCTTCTTGGTCTGTAGAAGCTGCAGCTTCGTTGACTGTCCTTGATTTCGAATGTCCAAATATCGAGGCCTGAATAATTCGTGCAATCATGGAGCCAGAGCTGGATCCGACGTAGTACGGTTCAGACTGCGAATCGGTTGTACCAGAGGCACATAGAGACAGGTAAGCTACGCCCCCTACCAGGGACGTTCTTTCCACGAAGTCCGTATCGTCGGACATTTGATCTATTGGAGATGAATGAGGCGAACGACACTGTTCAGCCTCATCACTCTCTGGCGCGTTTTGGCGCTGACCATGGCTGGTATCAGGTTGAGCTTGTATTTCGCTGACCATATGATCTTGAGCATGATCGGGCAGCCGAGCTTCGAGGAATGCAATTCGTTCTTCCAAGGCATTGATATACCTGTGGTGTTGTTTAATTGACCGCGACCACAGGTAGCCATAGTAGAAAGATTCAGATCTGAGATCTTCACGTACAATGATTTGCCTCCTGGGTATTGAGGCCGGACGGCTTTCTCGTATGCACATCCTACCCCTGCCTTGTTACATGATTTGCAACGAGGACGGGCGCCATCACACTGTGATAGGGTCATCTATTGTGCAAACGATGGTTCTATCTCTGGAAAAGGCATACTCGCTGCTTCCGACGTTTACACCTCTTGCAAGCCAACGACACGCGAGTTTTCTGCGGCGCGGTCGGTAATGGATCTTGGGCATTAGAGGAATCCATGCTCTCCTGTCCTGGTCCAGTGGTGGATTCTGCGTTCGTCATTGTCATGTTGCCTCTTGCTCACCTCGACAAACGCAGGCAAATTTTGAGCCGACACTAGAGGAAAGACATGTGAACCAGGCATTGATATCGCCCGCAATATTGCTCCAGCTTTTCGAATGCCGACGCCACAACGCAGCGATCTATGGGGAC
The DNA here is from genome assembly GCA_023848595.1 of Aureobasidium sp. EXF-10727. NCBI lineage: Eukaryota > Fungi > Ascomycota > Dothideomycetes > Dothideales > Saccotheciaceae > Aureobasidium > Aureobasidium sp. EXF-10727. The sequence continues at coordinate 186,744 of SWBF01000051.1, forward strand.
CAGATAGGCCAAGATTGGCCAATAGGAGGCATCAGCCCGGGAGCCTGACTCTGAGTAGCGGAGTCGCTCCATACAATCATGTTGAACGAGGGTTACTGGATAGCTGCTTGATTAGCGACACCAGAGTTGGGTTGATCGAGCAGGCTTTACAATCAGCCATGTCTAGACCAATGTGTCCTACGAAAGGTCGAAAGAATCCCCGCACAGCCCGCTCAAATTGATGGACTCATCTCATCGGATTCTCTGACCCGATGAAGTCGTTCTTCTCGCGACGGAGTGTGTCATGATGGTCTACGAGCCTCCCGACACATGATACGTCGATAAGGGACAAGGAAAAAAAATCACGTCTTGTGCTGCTGGTGGGAGATAGGAAGCCGGCATGACCATGCCAAGCAGAAAGAGCGGCACCTCCCAGTCTCGTTGTCTGCGGGGTCTACTCTCGTCCGATCGCCACGGGCCCTATCTTTTTTGACTCGACGTTTCAAGCCACATCAATTGACTTGTTCATATCATCCATGCATCCCTAAGTGGTGCCTATCATGCAAACACAAACAGCCAGGAGCATCGGCCAAAAATTGGCCGAAACACCTGTGACATGGGCTACGTGCTTCTCTGGCACACATTGTTGCAGCTCTATCAATCAGCTGGTATAAGGACTATGCTGATCCTCAGTCTTCACCATGTGGCTCCTGTCAATCCAATTCAGTGTATCGTCTTCCGGGATATCGAACAATCCGGGCAGAGATTCTTTTCACCGCCGCTCAGCAGGATTCGACATCCCTTAACCAGCTGATACATTTGCAAAAAAATGGGCAAGCTTTCTATGCCTAGCAAAGCTGAGATAGCTGCACCTTTTCAATCCAAAGAAGCATTCGTCGAATTCTTGAGGGCTCCAGAGAGCAATGAAGGTCACACTACTGTTGGGGATTCAAGATGGACAAACAAGGACTTGGCACCGACACCCCTGGAAGACAGAACATGGACATGGTAACATTTGTGTATGGAGTAACAGAGCCATGACGATCGCTGACCTTGGAAGGTATAATTTACCTCTCTACTGGTTCTCCATGCAGTTCTCCATTGTCGGATGGAACACCGGTTCGGCACTGGTCACCGCCGGCCTTGTAAGCGAGTTTTGGGTGAAATCCCGAATGCATATGCTGACGCTACGCAGACATGGCAGCAGTCTTTCATATCTGCGTGTCTTGGCTCTTTCCTTGCAGCGGTCATCGTCATCTTGATGGCTCGCCCAGGTGCCAGATACCACGTCGGCTTGTACGTCTGTGTCGCACATTGAATCTTAGAAGAGTCTGACCATCTTTAGTCCAGTGCTTGTGCGCTCAGTTATGGGAATGTACGGATCGTACTTTTTCATATTCATCAGAGCGGTCGTATGCATCATCTGGTACGGGATCCAAACATTCTATGCAGGAAACGTCCTTTCTGTGATCTTACGCTGCATCTTTGGGAGCTCTTGGAACAATCTCGATAACACCCTACCTCTAAGCGCGAACGTGTCTTCAAAGCAGCTCCTGGCGTTCTTCATCGCATGGCTTATTCAATTCCCGTTTGTACGCTATCCTCCAAGTTACCTATACCTTGTTTCAAAGTGCTAATGTAATGCAGATGTGGGTTCATCCCAAAAGTATTCATTACATCTTCACGGTCAAAGGCTTTACTATGCCCGTTGCAGCCTTGGCTCTTTTCGGCTGCTGTATGAGCATTGGCGGAGGACTAGGAGACATAGACATTGCCTCAAAAGCGGGTGAACTCTCTTCTTCTACTACACCTTTGGGCTGGTCCATCATGGCTGGTATCAACACGATATTTGGAGGCTTGTCACCTATGCTGGTCAATCAGCCCGACCTCGCTCGCTACTGTAAGAAACCTCGGGATGCTGGCTTTCTCCAAGGCCTATGTGTCTTCTTCCCTTCGGTCCTCGTCTTCTTTCTAGGAATGGCCTCGACTACATCCATTCAGGCAAAATGGGGAACTGCCTATTGGAACGTCTGGGATCTCCTCGATGTCATCCTTGACCACCACTTCAGCGCTGGTGCTCGCACTGGCATCTTCTTCATTGCCTTGGCGTTCTTCTTCGGCGTGTTTGTGACCAATATTGGCGCCAACTCGCTTCCATTCGGCGCCGACATGACAGGTCTATTTCCTGAATTCTTGACGATCCGACGGGGACAGATTCTCTGCGCGATTCTGGGGGTTGTCGTACAACCTTGGCAGCTCATGGCAAACGCATCGGCTTTCCTCAGGTATCTAGAGCTTATGAATACCCTTCCTCGTACGGCACTAACATTACGAAGCTTTCTAGGATCGTACAACATCTTCATGGCGCCGCTCTGCGCAATCATCATCGTGGACTACTTCATCGCTCGCAAGGGTAACATACATGTACCGTCCTTGTACGATGGCAAAAGGTCAGGCCTGTATTGGTACTGGTCCGGCGTCAATCTACTTGGCGTGATTGCATGGCTTTTGGGCATAACGATGGGAATACCAGGCCTCGTTGGACAATACCAGCCACAAATCATCAGTTTGGCAGCAAAGAATATGTACAGGCTTGGATTTTTGTTGACATTTGCGACGGCGGGAACAGTTTACTATATCCTCAGGGTATTCATCAAGCCACGGGTCTTCCCTGTTGGTCGTGAAGATACCTCTTTCCAGTGGGAATGGCTAGGCAAAGAAGGACGCGAGGGTTTCTTCGAAGGTGAGAGGGATGACAACGAGCTTTTCGCACCCGCAACGCCGCCTGCAATGGAAGCCGAGGAGGTTCAACTGGGCGAGAAGGCGTACGGATCGAAGGTCTGAAAGTAGTGTGCCGGATATGGTATTTTGTTCTGATTCTTCTTGGGAAAAGAGAATGTTGATAGATTCCTTACTTACTCATCAAGCTATATACTGGAACATGGAACACAAGATTGTGAGAAACGATACCTTTGATTTGGTGTCCACTTCAAGACTAAAAGAAAGAAAGAGGCTCAACACAGCTATCTCTTCCACTCCTGACACAAATGGTATACGGAACACGGTCATCTCACTGTCATGAGAGCATAGCAAAAGGAAAAGGCAAAACGTACAGCAGCAGGGATTCCCACGTGGTCACCCACCGTAGTACTAATCTGCCGTTCAACTGCTTATGTATGGCAGAGCGGACGGGATGCCCA